>PVKZ01003564.1:0-125156 GCA_004027375.1 Macroglossus sobrinus
ACAGATGACATTCACACCGAGTGAGGACGAGCCCCGGGCTTCGGGGCAGACTGGTGGGGCAGATGAAAATGATCAGAGTCTTCCAGAAGTCTCGGAAATGCACCTGCTGGGTTCACGCCTTACTGCTCCCGACACTGAGGCACGGCCGGAACGCGAAGCCGCTCTGGAGTGCAGAGCGACCTGCACATGTCATGGAAACATCCAGCAGCCACGAGAGTGCTGGGCCGAGGGCACGTGACTCGGAGCGTCTGATGGTGAGGGGTGACCGCTGGCACACCGTGCCGCAGGACCGCGCCTGGCTGTGTGTGAGCCGGGTCAGGGTCGCGCTCTGTCTGTCACGACCTCCGCCCACCAGAGCAGCGGGGCAGGGCCAGACGGAGCGTGCTGCACGCGGCAGTGACCGCAGAGCCGGGTGGCCGCAGTGCGGCCTGGACGCAGCTGCCCTGTACGCACCTAGTGCCAGGGGCACGTGACCGAACTCCTGGTCCTTTTCGTCTCTTAAGAAAAAAGGTACGTGTATAAAATACGAAGGGCCCTGGGAATTCAGGAGAAAAGAGCTGACTTTAGAGTCGCCTGACCCGGGGTTCCATGGAGGGTCTTGACAAGAGACCCGGCACCTCTGACCCTCAGTTCGTCCCGCTGCCGCCCAGCTTGGCTGGTGTAAAGACTAAAGCTCATCATCTCTGGGTAAGGCCGCCGGTGTGTGTCGGGAAAAAGCAGACCAGAGATGGGCTAACACTGCATTCTTTTCTCATCAGTCTCTCTGTTCACCTGACAACACCTTCCCGCGGAGGCTGGGTTTGCTGCACGCCCGGAGCACGGCTGTGTCGTTACCACATGAACGCGCGTGTTTTCGGGCAGACTACACGCTCCACTGGTGGCACTGGGTGCAGAGCTCCCTGCAGGAGCGTGCCACGCCTCCCCAAAGGCTCCGCGGTGACGCGCGGACATGGGGGGTGGCGGGTGTGAGAAGGGAGGAGAGCTGTCTTAAGTAGTTTTAAGTCACTGGATGCGTACTTGAAGCTTCTGGAATAATACGTAGCATTTCTGAGCATTTACTATATGCTTAGCACATGTTATGTGTTTTTGATGACTTAACTTTGATCTTTTCAGATCACAGCAGTAACATTACAGCACTCTCGTTTTGCAGGCGAGAACACTGAAATGTGGAAAGGACGGACCCAGGGTCACAGGGTTGGTGGCGGAGGGTGGCCGTGATGGCCGGCACTGCTCTCATCATGAGCTCTGTGCCAGTGTGAGAGGAGCGGGGGCAAAGGGCATTCTCACAGCGTGTTTACACACGGGCGCTGGTGGCTCATGAAGTGACGCTGTGTGGATCATCCCCCTTCTGCTGTCCCCTTCTCGTGCTTTTAGCCCCTAAATCATTCTGCGCCATTCCCTTAGGGGAGGACCGCATTAAGGACAAAGTGGGGAGTGGCTTTGTGGGTTATGTGTTGTGGGAGGAGGGAGCTTGTCTCAGACAGTGTCACCACACCACGACCCGTTTCCTGCCAACAACCACTGCAAGGCCTGGCACAGCACAGATGCTGCAGCTATGAAGAAGGAAGAGGAGTAGGAGTAGGAGAAGGAGCAGGGGGAGGGGGAGGAGGAGGAGGAGGGGGAGGAGGAGGAGGAGGATGGGGAGGAGGAGGATGGGGAGGAGGAGGAGGAGGAGGAGGAGGAGAAGAAGAAGAAGAAGAAGAAGAAGAAGAAGAAGAGGAAGAATTATTATTTCTATAAACTGACATAGAATAATTTCTTGAATATATTATTCTGCAGAAAGGAGCAAAGCAAAATTATATTACCTTTATGTAAGTAAAAAGAAATGCAAACATGCTTTGAGAAAGAGAGGAGAGGAGAAGGCAAGGGTGAGAGGATGAGAGAGAGAGAGAGAGAGAGAGAGAGAGAGAGAGAGAGAGAGAGAGAAGATACAGATTTTGCTAAGCTCATTTCTGAATATACCAAGGCATTGACACCTTGAGTCTGGTATAAAGAAAAATGAGTCTGTTCACTTCCAGGTCAGTCGTCTGAAGCCACCTCGGCACAGCACCAGCTCTAAGTATGAAATATGTGTTGTTTAGGTTGGCTCCAGAATCAAAATAGAACGGCTGCCCCATTCGGGGCTGAAAGCCATTCATATTCCCCAAATCGGCAGCCCTCCCTCCGTGCCTGAGACCACAACAGGATGCCGTAAGGTGGCCTAATGCAGCCCCTTGCTCCAGCAGTATGTAAATGTATCCCAAATCTCTCCAAGACTCGTTTTATTCAAAATGGAAATCCAATAGTCTCCATTTGAGTCACATGTCAGTAGTGAGATATATGATCTATGCCTTACTAAGATTATAGAATCTGGGGCCCAGACCTTATTTAGGCTATAAAGCTGTGCTGTTAAGTATCGGGCTTTCTTCGAGGATGAAGAAGACACCCTAAAATCTGAAGCCTATTTCTTGACTTATAATCATCTTCCTATAATTATATTCTACTGTGATAGCATAATGCCTTTCTCTACTATAGATACTCCTTGATATTTTCTAATGGATGGGTGGGTGCATGGATGAAGCGTTTATGAGCTAAAAATGAAACGAGAATCCATGGTGTATCTGGTTACTTTCATATAGCTTAAAAATGTATCGAAAAGAATATGAATGAAAAGGACACAGCTATCGTGGACACCACCTGGAAGGGGAGGCGGAAAGAGAGGGAGACAGCACCGTGCCCTTGGCCTGCCCTCTCCCCCTGGAAAAGCTATTCTCTAGTCTGCTTCCTGTACGAACACTAGAAGTAACACCACCGGTCTGATCCGGATTCAGCATCACCTTCCTTCCTGGTCCATCTTAGTTTCCGCCCTGTCCCCAAGTCTGACAGATTTGGCATCAGGAGGCACCGAAAGGCAGGGAGGTGGGCCGGGCGCTGGGCACGTGTGCGCTGAAATGCGCCCGTTCACTCATCCCCACGTGACCGAAGAGCCTCGGGCACACCGGACACCGAGCCTGGTGCCAGCGACACGGTGACGAACAAAACTGACACAAATGCCTGCCTGGGCAGTGCGGGAGGTGGGGAAGAACAAACACGAACGTGTGAGATCTCGGACAGAGCCCCGAAGGGCTTGTGCTGGCCTGGGGACAGGGACGAGATCACTGCAGTTTTAGATAAAAAGATCAGAAAATGTCTCACTGGAAATGTCCCATCTGAAGCAAGGCCTGAATGTGGTGAGGAGCTGGCGATGCGTTATCTGCACAGGATTCCAGGCGGCGTCATCAGCGAGTCCCCAGGCCCTGGGGAGGAACGCGCTGGTGAGCACGAGGAACAGCAGGACGGATACTGAGCTGGGACAGCCTATGAGGAGGGCGCAGCACACGACAAGGCAACGGGACCCTGAAAGTACTTGGAGTGAGGTCGGAAGCCATTCAAAGCTGCTGAGCAGAGAAAGGTCACGAGCCGGGTTCCATTTCTGCGAGACGCTCTGTTGTGTGGAGAGAGACTCAGTGGGACCACACGGGAGTGGGAAGGCAAGGGTGACACCGCTGTCGGGATCCTGAGCAAACGTGTCACCAGCGGTGACCAGGAGAGGCAACGTGTAGTCGGCAGGGAGGGTGCGTCTGACTCTACATGGCTGTTAGACACCCAGGTAGAGGTGACAGATGGATCCATGTTCCAGGAAGGGCCAGGGAGCAGATCCGGTGCAGGAAGGAAGTGGAGAGTCATCAGCAAACAGACGACCTCAGACGCCAGGGACTCGCTGTGAGCCTCGGGGGGCGAGTGTCAGCAGGGAGAGGAGGCTGGCGAACAGCCAGAGACTGCTGGAAAGAAAACCAGGGCCCTGCTGGTTCCTGGACATCGAGAAAATATTTTGAAAAGAAATAATCAACATAAAAAGACTATTCGTCAGTCCAATAACTGAGGTGGGTCAGAACACTGAGGACTGATGACAGGCAGAGGTCGCCGATGCACCTGACAAAGATCGAGTGAAACAGCCCCAGCAGCGCTGCGGCTCTGCATCAGGTCACTTACGCAGACATCAGGTCACTGGATCCTAAAATGATGGCGGGACTAGGATTCCGAGCTACATTCTAACTCCGAGTCTAAGGTATTGGACAGGATCCATTTCTGAGGGGTATTTTAGGTAAATATGGAGAAGAATTAATAATTCAGTCAAACTACCTCAGGAACTAAGCCAGGAATAAATATGAAGACATATGATTAGAAGCATAGATGTGCATTCAATTCTAATAGTTCTGGAAGGCAGGAGCTGTTTCATATTTTATGGGTTTTTTTCTGAATTTTTATAAGACTTGATGTGAGCCAGACTGAGGACATGCTCGGAAGCCAGAGAAGGACAGTTTGCAGTTCCCTGTGTACGTCTGGAGTGAGGAAGTTTCCAGGAAGCTGCAGAAGGCAAGGCAGGAACCCTCTACGACCAGGTCACAGGGGGTCACAGGGGACTTCATGAGGACACGCTTCGCATTCAGTAGACAAAGGCTGGTCCCCCACCGCAGCATCCGCCTCCTCGGTACTTGCAGGAAATGTGCACTCTAGGGCCTCACTCAGGCCTCCTGCAGCAGAGTCCAGGGCGTGTGGGAGAAGGGGCTGCAATCCGTGATTTCCTAAACCCACTGTGACTCTGACAAGGGCTAGTTTGAGAACCCCTGGTCTGAGGTCTTTACGTGATGCAGAAAAGGAAGTCCACGCATTTATGTATCTGATAAGTTATGCGGTGTGCTTGTAATTTCATTGGTCAACAGTCCTAAAGTTCTTTTCAAAATAAGGAAAAGAACCACTGTGATGATTATTGTCACATTGAAAACATCAACTCTTACTTAGTAGAAATATAAATAACCGAGTTATAAATTTTTCCTGTATGTTCTCAGAGGGTTAAATTTTAACCAAGATACTTTCTCCTTGTTGGAAATTCAAACTTCGATAAATAAATAAGTAAATAAATAATAAAGTACTGACATTGATTTTGGATCAAAGATTCCTATCTGTGTTCATTATCCTTTTGTAGATATATTGAGTAGTTGCAATGATTAGCGCCAGTTTGGTTTCCGGTCAAATGTATGTTTTTACATATCCCAGATGCTCAGAAACTATAAAAAGAAAATCAGTGGTTTTTTTCAATCATATTCACAGCCAGCAATTCTAGATTTGACCTTTTAAATGACCCTGTAATTTCATATATCTGATTGCCATGTTTGTTGCAAACATTTGGCTTTCATTCTTGTCTTTAGCAAATTAACTTTTCAGAAGTTAATCTCAGACACAGTCGTTAGCAAGAGCCTTTCCTTGGTTCAGCAGTTTGCTAGTACAAAATATTAACGATAAGCCTTGAGAATTCCTCTTAATCTAAAACAAAACAAAAATTAGTGGTCTGCGGAAAATACGCTGTTATCCTGTGATAGTTGCTATAGATACTAAGCTCCTTCAGACCCGAGCTGTGTCTAGGAGCATAAAATATTAGGCATTTGATTAACTTGTGATTAACTTTATTCAGAAATGCTGTGATTCACGTTTCATACGTTCTTCCGTAGATTAATATATTTACATTCACAGATAAGAGAACTTCGAGAAGAAAACCCTCTCCGATTTCCAATTTCTTTAGAAGAATGATTAAAAATACATCAAGACCATATGAAACATTTTAGTGATTGCCCCTATCATTTTCAAGCTTTTTATTCTTTAGACTTTCAGTGTCCACTCATTTCATGTCATTTTAGGTCAAAACACATTATCCATATAATTTAGAAAATTATGATTTCTTTGTTCATTTTTGTGTTTAAAATTTCTAAATAAAAAATAAGTTTCTATTATGACTTTTTTACTTTTACTAAGCTACCCTTTAAAATATTATTTTTTATGTTTAAAAGAAGAATCCTTGAAGACAGGTCTCAGAAATATGACTGAGAAATAATTAGCTTGGAAGAAAAATGAATTATTTAGAGTTAAATAACTTTGGACATATAATTATGTTAAATATTTTAAAATAAGCTCTTCTCTTATTTTCATGTATATTTATTCACATATTGAACTATGTAGGAAAGCAGTACATTGGGTCTGCTATAAAATTGAAATTGTTTGAAAATCATTTAGGTACAAATCAACAGTCTACAAAACTGCTGGATACGTGATCAAAACATAAAAACAAATTGTGTTTCTATATGTAATTGTTGTGAACATAAAATTGAGAAGATATTTTCTGGTGCTCCTATATTTAATTACACCTCATTAATGAAATCTTGATTTAAAAAAAAACAACATGTACAGTGAACTTTTCAGTTGTTTCTTGCTATTTTAATAAAGCGGGTCATTTTAAGTCATGACATCTAACTTTGGACCTGTAGTGTAGAGCGTCTGCATTGTCACCTTTTCCCATTTAGGAAAAAAAAGTGCAGCTCGCTGCCAGCGTTCATTTATCATCACACGTAGGAATGCTAGTTTTCCAGAACCTGACATTTTCAGCGGTCAAGAATTACTATATTTTGTAAATGGAAATAATACAACTAAAAACAGATGCTATGAATAGAATGATGTTTTCTGTCTCTAAGGAACTATCGACAGGCTAGAGCGATGGGAAAACAATAGTGCAAGCGAGACACTGCATGGCGGACGTCGGGGATGAGGTTAGGACCAAAACCCTGGAGTTATTTCGGGGTAAACGCTGCATAGGCGCTGCCAGCGAGTATTCGTGGGATAAACGAGACTTACTCCCGGCCAGGTCACAGTGAAAACACAAAGCAACTGATGACACTCGTTTCTTATGATGCCCTTGTTCAAAGGGTCGTAACGTCCGACATCTGACGAGAAAAAGACAGAGCATGCCAGGATCTCAGGACTGGCAAAAGGACAGGAGCCAAGAATTTTTGCATTTCGGAGTGTCTTGGCCTGATTTTTACAGAATGGATGGGAGAAAACATGTGGAAACTAGACATGTTTTCCAAAGGTGAAGATGCAACACGGAGACGTTTACCGCTTCAGCAGAGCAACTGAACGGCGGCATCACTTATAAGACGACGAAGAGCGAACCCAGTGAATTACTACTGCAGGTGACAAATGCAGCGAAAACATTTAATAACGACTATGTTTCAGAACTATAAGACCTTGGAATTTCTTTTATGTTCTATATAAATAATAAATATTACAGTTAATGTATCTCATGATATCCCACTGGAAGACGTAAAAATGTCATTTGTAGGGAATTGTGCATCTATGGTGTGGGAGGCTAAACTGCTAAGAAACAGAATTTCTGAGTGTTTTCTTAAAACCGTTTTCGTATAATTCATTACTCAGCCCACATGCAGGCAGCGCATCCGAATTTAACTCAGAAGCAGTGGGATATAATAAAGATTTCAGAGAGAGTAGCTATATGAGAGGACATGTATTTAACACAAATTATTCGGTCGGTGAACACGGACCTGAGATATGAGAGGCGAGGTATCAGAGAGAAGAGTCAAATGGGGTAAGAGATGGTCCTGGCCACGAGCAGTGAAGCTGGGGAGGAAGGATGGAGCTTAGAACCTTCTAGAATGGGGAAGTGGCAGAACTCTTAGTGAGGCAAGTGCATGGGGAGGGCTCCACGATGCTGTCACAGTACATGTCTGGCCGGTGGGAGGGCCATCGTCAACCCTATGGAAGACCCCGAGGAGGGCAAGTGCAAGTTGAGGGTCCAGGGTGCAGGCATAGTGAGCTCCATCTGTGACAGGCCAGCCGTGCGGAGTGAGTGCCCCTGGCCCCTGCTATGGGACTGCAGAGCAGAAAATGGAAGGTCTCAAAGTGAGGCCAGCCATTACCCTGAACACCAACATCTACAGAGTGAAGACAAGGATGGCGTAAAAGTGTCGCAGAATCAGGGAAGAAACAGAGCTGCAGAGGAAGGTGTAACACACAGCAGTCAGAGAAGCTGCTGGGTGCCTGGGCACGGGTGCGGGGAACGGAGCATCTGGCCACCGAGCTGGAGCTTCTGGTGGACGCGTCTTCACCGCTGCTGCAGACGTGCTTCAGGCTGCCATTCTGTCCGTCTTCCTTGTCCAGAGCCAGCGTGCTGAGAGTCTGCTAACTCCTACTCCCTTTTATATCCCTACGTGTGTGCTCCCGAAGGCCGCCATAGTGATACGAACTACACTCTGAATTCTTCACGCTTTCTGTCAATGAGAGGCAAAAGCCTGACACGCAATGTCAGTGAGACAGGTGTCAGTGCTGTCGTAAGACTCAGAGGAGGGAAATGAGCTTCACGCTGGAAAACTAGGGAAATAAAACTGTTACGACCTAGCTCGTACCACACACACTTAGAAAAAAAGCGAACACACCGACAGGTATTTCTCCATTCCCCCATCAGACGTTTCCCTCTACTGTTCTTCTAATTTATTCATCAAATAAAATCTCTTGCTCCTTATTAATTAGTAACTCTAAATCAGAACCACACCAGTTCCAATTAGACCATCTGTCACTGCAAAAATTTCATCTGCAAAGTAGACAACTATTTTTCAAAGCAGGCTGGTTGCCCTGTCCCGTATATGATACCAAGGTGAGGGCGACAATGTCATTAAACCTTTCCATTTTCCCTGTTGTCTGTTGTCTCTCAGGTTACATGAAACACTGAGAAGGGAAAGTTTGACAATGCGCTCACGAGACCAGGAGCTGGCTGCTGTGTTCGCCCTGGTGCCTGGAGGATGAGCTACGCCAGACGCTGGAGCTCACGGGCCTCGAGCAGGTGACCGTTTTGGGAGACGGTGTCACGGTATTTCATGTGCCACGGGAAAGTTGGGTCATCTTCCATTTCCAGGTACCCAGCAGGCAGAGGGGGAGCTGACGTGCTCGCACATCCGTGGGGCTCGCCAAGTTCACGAGCGGACGCTGCACCCTGCTCACGCTGCTCACCGTGCAGAACAGTCAGCCCTCGGGCATGGGGAAGGCGCCCGATCGGTGTGCTCACCCTCCTGGCTGACGGACAGGCCTTCGGCTTCTGCTCTGCCAGGTAGATCCGAATTTTATTTCAAGTAAAACCCCCTGACAGAATGGTCCTAAAGCGAGAATTCTGAAACACAGTCCCACTCCTCAAACGTTTCACAACAGGAGGGAGGTATGATGTTTAAAGCGACTGAAACATTTAATTAGCACATTGTTACTCACGTACTTTATATTGATGAGAGATCAGCGATGTTTACTCCTCTTTGTTAAATAGAACAGATGCGACTCAGGAAAAGGCTTATGAGTGGCACGCAGGCATCTGACAACCCCTGCCGTGCTGCTGTTTCCAGCTGCGAATATTATCCATCCCATCAGCCCCGGCTCTTGAAAATAAATGACCGGGACATTGGCTGGATACCCACGGCCACCCTGCAGAAGGTCTTTCATTCTCTCTCCAAGAGAGGGCTTTGTTTTGTTTGTGATCTTGTCTGCTATCTAAGCCAGGATTTTTTTTCTTTTTATCCTACTTGGTGTTTACATCATAATCTCCTAAATTCACTTTTTTTATTTTGTATTTATGTTTTAATTAAATTCACATCATAGAAGGCATCTAACTGGAATCAAGCAAATTTTAGTTTCAGGGAAAGAAGTAGCCTGAGGGACAGTGGGACAGAGGGTGAGAGCATGGGCAATGAGACGGTTCAGGCGAGGACCCCAGGCCCTGTGGCGGTGGTTTCACTCGACAGCAAAACAACTTTGGAACTATTCACATTTTCACATGCTTATATATTTTTTGCATCAGTTATGTCCGTCAATTCTCTAAATAATGGACTTATTTTGGAATCACTGTCTTCAAAACTCATTTTAAGAATCCTTGGGTGTCACCTGTCTATAATTCGATAGAGGGAAAGGACAGTTACTGTCAGTCTGTCAAGAACTCTCAAGCTAGGTGATCTGCAAGTCTGATCTGCATCTGCTGTGAACTACAGCTGCTGCAGGGTTGTACGTGGACAACCATCCTGGCCCTCTGGTCAGCATCCCGAGTGGGATTCAGGCAGCGACAAAGACCCTTTCTGGCCCACACGGCCCCCTCTGTGCAGGCAAAGGAGCCGGGGCCCAGTCGGCCCGTTTACTCCTCACATTACAAGGTTAAGGAGCGATGGGCCAGGCCATTCTCACTGCCATGTGGTGGCCACGCCCCTCGCTGGACATGGCCCGAAGCCATCCTCCACGCCTCGGATTTCAGTGGGGCTTCCGACAGCATGTACCCCGTACGGTGTGTGTCAGGAATGAAGGGGATGATACACACACAGCATCAAGAGCATCGACCGACACGGCAGGCTGGGGCGCTGTCACCGTTACTACCATGATACTTAGTGTCATGCGATTTCTTTTTTTTTATTTCTTTGTCATCTATGGCATAGAAAACACCCCATACTTACGTAGTTGTTTTTCAGTTTCTGCTTTTACTTTTATGACAGTCTCTCATTTTCCAGAATATTAAAAAAAATGAAATGATATTTGACTTCAGTTCAAGAGCTTGACAGTTGAGTCACACTTAACTGCTTAGGAGAAAAGAAGGGTGTCGTTAAGGCTGTCACGAAAATGTGGGGATTGTCACACAGCTCTGGGCAGGTAAGGACGGGGACAAAGCTGGCGCATGTCACCTTTCTGTCTCCCTTCCCTAACATCTCAGTGGGCTAAGAAAGGGAACGCTGACACTGGGGGCAGGTTGAGAAAAGACACGACTTCAGACGAAACAGTAGAGTCTATAATAGATGTTGGTAATTAGAGGAACTGCTTAGTTGTCAGTTCTCAGGTTTAAGAGCTTAAGATAATGAATACATTAAGGGAGTTTTTCATATTCCTCTGAAATATGAATCCGTGTACGACCTTGTATTACATAATTAAAGATCTTAGATCTGAAGGTCTCGAATTTCTCCTCACAAATTAAGTATTAAACCAGTGGTTTCTGCGATTTTCTCATAATGCAAACGGGTAAAGGTAATTGGCGACAAATTCAGGTGATGTGCACTGGGGTGTCGTTCACAGCAAACACAGTTTCACGTTATCCCAGCACGAAGGGCGGCTGGCGTCACAAATTATGCTGCTTGTACTAGAGCAGTGAACACGAGTTAACGGATGCCGGGGTCAGGGTATGCGAGCAAACACTCAGATGGATCCATAATGCAGAAAAGAAAGATGCACCGACATCGTCGGACTTGCTCGTGATGTCACACAAAAATGGCCCTACACCGCTGCCCTGCCGCTCTGCAGTCCAGCATCCTGCTAGCCTCATTCGCCTTATTTACCACAGAGGTGATGGAGCATCCTCTTCCTTCAAGCTCCATCCTGCTTAGATGGTCCCCTACTCACCGGTCCAAGAAAATATTCTAATTATAATCCACGATTACTGCTCTAGGGCGGAAATAAAAACTTTCTCCCCTACTCTCCCCGTTCTCTAGCTGGGGCCCAGCAAGTCTGAGTGACAGGAGGCAGGAGAATGAGAGGAAAACAGTTTGCTGTCACCTGCGCTATGCACACCTGCCCCGGGGGAGCCCAATTACGAGAGGCCTCGATGGGCGTTGAGGACGGGGGACTCACACGGCACTCTAACAAAGACAGTGTATCTGCTAAAAAGGGACAAGACGAGAAAAAGAGGTTGAGGACTCGAGGGGTGGCGAACTGGGAGAGATTAATGCAGGAGGGACACCGAGGGAAGGGAAGCTATGTTTCCGGAGCGTCCCAGGGCCTTGTCGTATCTGGTGTGGGACAGTAGCTGGGGGACCCTCGGGTGGGGGACCCTAGGGAGGGGACGCATAGGCCAGGCAAGAGGGCAGAGACTTCACCCCTTGTCTGCTTCCTCTCCATCGCCCCCAGTTCAAAACAACCCTTACGCCAGAGTGGCGTGTTTCGGGGTGGCTCATTCCGAACCCCTTCGCTTCAGTGTCACCCCTGAACTTGACGTGGACTCGTTGACACCCAACACATTAAAGCTCCCTTCGCCACCCCATTTTGATCTCCACCTACAGAGTGTGCGGGATGGATGGCTTCGCCACCTTCCTCAGACAGGGCACCCCCGCAGGGGACGGCGTGCGGAGCACGGAGAACGAGCTGCCAGCACTTGGTTTTTACCCGCTATGATGACAGAGATGAAATCGCTTTTTGATAAGTAACATTTCACGGTGAAAGGACAAATAAAAACACCACAAGTAAATGGAAAAGCTATGTTTTGGTTTCTGCTCAGTTATACTACAACCCAGAACGCTGAATGCAGCATCTCCCTCGATGCGATATTAGCACAAGGACCCTCTAAATATTTGATGAGCTCATCGGAGCCTTACAGAAAATCTCATTTCCGGGTTATCACTAAGAGCACATTCTGGCTCTGACATCGTGTCTCTTCCCTAAGCAGATGCAAACTTTAAAGCACATCTTTGCTCTCTAGCTCAGCAACATGTGGACGGACATTCTTGGCCAAGATCAGATATTAGGAACAACACAATCATTTATGAACCAACCCAATGTATAGGGTATTTATACCAATGAAAGTATAGAAGGCATGGTCCACGAAATGCAGAGTTATCAAGAAAAAAAAACAAGCAGCTCCTCTCCTTCTAGCTCTGGTTCCAACATAAAGAGAACCTCAGAAAACCTTTATCCTAGTGTCATTTTCAATATAATACTAGAGATATAATTTCATATCTACATATATGCTAATATTGCTGTTGAAAAATTTGAAAGCACAGAATAATTTAAATTTTGATTAAAATAAGTCCAAAACGTAGGTAATTCTTTCGAGCAAGTAGTGACTCAAGCTTCCTTTCTGATGAGCACAGAGGAGCTTGATAAACAGAACCCTTGAGGGCACCACGGCAGCAAGAGGCATTTGATTAATTCCTTCGCTCTTTCAAATACCACAACTGAGCCAAAGTTTCTTTATCACTAAAAGTATGATGAAAAGAAATATTGTTCTTTCTCTCAAAAGCCCACAGTGTGAAGGCAAACGTGTATAAGAATAAACGTTATGTGCCGGGGTTCAGTTGGATACTAGCTGACATGGATATAGAGGAAAGAGAAGCATAGGAACGATAGGAGGACAGAGACGCATTCCTGAAAAAGGGAAATCGAGCGAAGTTTTCTGGTTATGTTTCAGTGGGAGAATCTGTAGGGGGAAGGCTGGTCTAAGAAAACAAAGCCCGTGGGTGGGACACTGGGGACCTGCAGACATCCAGGATGGAGGGACGGGTTGCAGGAAATAAGGGAGAACGATGACGAGAGTGAGACTGGTTTGAGATTGTCTTATGCGATGAAAGGCTGTGTAAGGGGAATGGTTTTACTTTTTGAGAAAGAGATAGCAAGTTACTGGAAGATTGTGAAGAGCGCAGTCACGTGATTCGATAGGCATTTGGAAGGACAACCCTGAAGACCACTGCGCTGCTGCAGGCATGACGAGTTAAGTGAAAACGAGGTCGTCCTGGAGCGGGCTGGCCCCCACTCTACCACGACAGACGTCCAGGTATAAAAAGGGGCAGTGTGGACATGGACACACACAGGAGACCTCCACGTGAACACAGGCAGAGATCGGGGTGACGCACCTACAGGCCAAAGGCCCGCCGAAGGTGGCCGGCAAAGCCCCAGCAGAGCCAGCAGAGGGCGCACATTCTCCCTCGCAAACCTCAGCAGGGTCCCACCCTGCCGACACCCCGGGCTGGGACAGGAAACTTCTGTCGCGGACGCCCTCCCGTCCGTGGTCCTTGGTCCCTGCAGGCCGAGCAGAGCTACTCGTCCCCCGCACCCTGAGTCAGCCACACGCCTCCCCAGTGCGTCCTCCTAGTTCTGGGTGAGCTTCCAGAAGCCGTGAAACCGCTTCCCTCGGCTGCCTCCCCAGGGCTGGGTTAATGGGCTCTAACCCCGACTTCTGTTGGCTTCTCATCTCAGCAGAAGCCGACTACTTACATTGGCAGCACGTACCTCTTCTCAGAGAGAAAACACCCACTCACTCACCAGCTCTCCGTGGTTAACACAAAGCTCTTCTTAGGGCAGGTTTCATTTATTATCAATGAAGTTTCCCTCTTATACCCTTTTGCTGTTGTTAATAATTTATCCCAGCATTAGAAACGGTTATCACCTCTTGATCTGCCACGGTTTTTATTTCAGTAAGTGGCCAGGCAGCCAGTTCCGAATCCAGAGCCAAGGTGAGCGAGTCCATGACAGCCAGTGCCACGTCCCACTGTCCACAGCCCTCGTGTGATACAAGGCTGTGTGAGAGCATCAGTGCCTAGGACCACAGAAGGCTGCCCCCCCCCCCCCCCCCCGCCCCGAGATGCCCAATCTTATGAAAGGAAACTGGCAAAAGCAGTTACTATGACAAGAAATCAAAGGCCTCAAATGTGGCAAAGGACACTTTTTACATGGGCAAACTGGATGGCATAGAAATAACTTGTGTTTATTTTATGTATGAAAAATTTATGACTACTAAGAGACAAACTTTCTAATTCTTCCCAGACAGCTTATTTTAGTGGTAGCCATTATACCACTGTGAATGACACGGATTTTCTTTAGTTGGAATTAAATGCAGTCAAAATCAAATTGATTTTTCTTTGCATGTATACATTAGAGATCTCTTATAACCGTAGTTTTGTTTATAAACGTGCATACGCTATTTTATAGTTTTTAAGTTATTAGATGTTCTAAATAACTATTTGTCTCTAGTCATCACTTGTGGCTGAATTTTTTTTCACAGGTTTTGTAGACTTTCATCCACATCTTACCGCTTCTTCAAGGTCTAAATGAAACACCAATTCCTCGCTAAGTCCTTCTCAAACACTAACAGATATTTTAAAAAAGCAATGGCGTCTCCTTAGGTAGCTGACAAATTATTTTCTTACTCATATTGTATTTAATCATTTTTCTTTTAAAATATATTTTTGGTTGAGTGCAAGACCATTGAAAATAGAGATGAGTGGCTCTATTTTGTTTCTTTTCCACAATTCTTTGATTGGAGGTGGCACAGGGTAGATGAGGAATGTAAATTTTCTAATTAATTTACCATATCGATCTTGTCTCATACATATTTTTAAAGGTACTACTTCACAAAATGTAGTTTTTAGAAGTTACTTTGTTTTTAAAAACAAAATCCCAAAGGGAAGTCAAAATTCCATGTTAAATTACATATTCAGTTGCACAATATCAGAAAAATTTATGAACGTAATTGCATCATAGCATCAGAAAACAGATGTCTTTCTGTAATTTTCATATTTTTACATTTCTTAAAATAAAAACTCTGTAAAAGCACTTTAGCATAAAAACTGGTATCTGTTAGTCCGTTAAGAAATATTCATTGAATATATACAGTAGAGGCAAGAATGTTATAAATCATTTTAGTATTCTCCACAATACTTTTCTTGAAATGATACTTTCCCATGAGAAGTAATGGCAAGGCCCTTCTGAAATTAGACAGCCCTGATACATGTGGCTGGTGTCATGGTTTATTGAGGCATAAATGCTGGGTTTTTATTTTTATTTTTTGAGATCATTTTTCTCTCTTACTCTGAAATGACATCTCAGAGTATGATGGATAGGATGGCAGGAATAATCAAACGGTGACATGTTGAGCGTGAAATTGAAATGGCCATTTTCTAAGTCCACAGATAATTTCTATAGAACTGTTTTTACACAAATATAGTAATTCTCCGCTTACATAAGACAAAAATGAGTTGAACAAGAAAAGTGTTATTAGCATCACATCAGTCATGTATCATCAGAATGTCACGTAAGAAGAACAAATGTGAAGGTATGTCAAGTGGAAGAGACCGGCACGTGCCAATTATCAATGACACATGCAGAAGTAAAGGAAGAAGGCGGAGTCTTGGCAAGAAGCTATTATTAGCCCTGGAAGGTAATTTTTTACTTCAGAGTGACTACAATAGGGTTTGATTGTGTTAATTTTATCAGCCAACGTGACTGATGGCAGACATACAGCTCTGTCAAAATAGCAGCAAGCGCAACAGCTCAACGTGTTTGACTGTTGACACAATGCAAAATAGAACGAATCAAAAATGGGGGCCAGAGAGCTTCCTTTTCAGGGAGGAAAAGGAACAGACAAGATAACAGCAGATTCTAAGTGTTTTATGTGTTATATAACAAATTAGAAAAATATATAGCTTCACACCTAGTAATCCACTTCTGACAAACTACTGTCATCCCAATATTTAATGTTATAGAATTTATTTAAATTCAAGTTGCACCTCAAAATCTCAGTACATTTATTTGTTTCCAGCATTACTGAGTTATAATTGACAAGTCGAAATTGTGTATATTTAAGGTGTACAACATGATGTTTTGAAATACGTGTGGGTTGCAAAATCATCGCCATGGTCAAGCTAATTAATACTCCATGACTTCACAGTTTCCATTGCCTTCCTTCTACTCCCCCGTCCTCCCTCTTTCTCTCCTCCCATCTTCCTTCCTTCCTCCTTCCTTCATACATATATATAAAACAGGTGTCCATATACAATAAGAGGAAATCTGGACACCGACACACACAGGAGAACTCACTAGATACGGTGGGTGATTTTAAGCTGTACTCAGTAAACGTTTGCTGATGGGCTGTTAGGCAAACGCGTCAGGAGCACTCTGAGTGTGCATGATGCACCAGGGAGATGCCAGGGTGGAGGACAGGTGGGAGGCACCAGGTTTAAGATCGCAGAACCGGTTCTAGATTTTCTGCTGTCACCAAAGTGTTGGTTTTACGCCTAAGCCAGACACTCAATAACATGTATCACTAAATTATTCACAAGAGCCAAAATAAGGAACCAACTCAAATAACCATTGATGGATGAACAGGTCAAGAAAATGTAGCATATATGTATACTACATATCATTATATATGTGAATATATAAATATAAAAACATAAATTTATACACACACACACACACACACACACACACACACAATGGAATATTACTTAGCGATATAAAAGGAAATCCTGCCGTTTGGGACAACATAGATAAATGTGGAGGATGAAATGCTAAGTGAAATGAGCCAGATGCAGAATGACAAAATACTGAATGATGTCACATATGTACACATACAAATATCAAACCATCGCATTGTACACCTTAAATATATACAGTTTTTGTCAATTATAACTCAATAAAATGGGAAAAAAAACGTGCACTATTGCGTAAATTATTTAAGTGTTCTACATCTTTTGGCTTAAGAAGATTTGAAAAGCCCGAAATATTTTTTAGATACCTATCTCATTAATATTGTCATTCTTTGTCATCACAAAATATACAGCAATTTAAAAAATAGGAAGCAAGCTTACACATAAAAACGAACTTTTTTTTTAGTATGAACAATACCTCTTACAGAAAGCTCACAATTAGCGCTGTGCTCTAAAAGGGCTGACAGCGACTAAATGAAAAACTGACCTGGTATTTCAGAACTGAACTGAACATTTGGACCATGGATTCCCTTGACAAGTCACCTGGAGCCGTTGTTTAAAGTAAGGGATTCTTGGTTTCTTCTGATATAAAAGGTAATAATGAGGAGTATTTTGTAAAGGTTTTGAGGAAAAACAAAGGTAATTTATTAAAGCTTTGGCACAGGACAGGACAAGGTAAACACTCACTGACTATTAGCCATTAGTACTATTGTTGTTCCTTAACTGGATTATGTTCCTTATAATTTTCTTCTAGATACCTGCTTTCCATAGAACTTTCTGGAATGATGAAAATGTTCTCTATCTACGCTGTTCAACATGGTAGCCACAGAGTGCGTGTGACTCTTGAACACTTGCTATATAGCTAGTGTGACTGATGAAGTTTTTATTGTATTAATTTCCAGAGAAATGGCCATGAATGGCTAGTAACTACTACATCAGATTTTGCAGTTCTGGAGTCTCCTCTCATTGTACACTCTCTACTTAGATGAGCCCACCTACACCTGTATGATCTCCTATATCCTGGCACCCAGCTCCCACTTTCCATGGGGCATGGATTAGGTGCCAGGCACTACTCTCAGAGCTCTGCACAGTCTGTCATCCCAGCTGTCCAGCATCCCTGTGACATAAACACCATCATCCTAGTGATGCTGCAGATGAGAGAAACAAGAGCCAGCTGATTGACGTTGGAACGAGAAGTTAAAATAACCTTCACAGCGAACGGGATGATCCTGGCACAGAAGCCAAGCTAAACGCTTTGCCTGAGGACACGGCTGTTTCTGGCAGGGCCAGCGTGAGCTCCGTTTCCCTTCTCTCCGTCCAGGGCTGAGTCCCACGCTGCCACACAGTAGCAGAGGGCCCCCAGCATCGGCAAAAATGCGAAAAACCCACCAAGAAACTACAGATGTAGGCAAACCTTACCGAGGAAACAGGGTAGATATGAGAACGAAGATGCTGAGAAAATAAATCCCCATGTGTTAAGGAAATGTCTAGTGAAGGCAATTCTATGTGAACAGGTCTCAGTTTATAGAAGGTGAAACTCTCTCTGCTTCTCCCGCCTCACACACACACACTTACACAGATACATTTTAAATAATAATAAAATGGAACTTTTTAATATAAACTTTATGGGAGTCAGGTTAGAACCCAGTCTTCTCTAGCTTGTCTAAACGTGGGCGGGAGCACTCGCTGGTCCACGGGAGGTCTGACAACTCCTTCTGGCTCTCTGCCATATGGGGCGGCAGACACTGATTTGACTCTAATTTGAATAGTTCAAAGAGCACTTTTGAAAAGAAGTCCAAGAAATTCAAAGTAACTCATCAGAGAGAGAGACAGAGACAGACACATAGACTGATAGACAGATGCCAGGATGTTTATGCTTCCTTTTGTTCAATTTTAGAAAATCAAATATCTTTTGAAGCTATTAGGGAAAAAAAAAAAACATGCAAAAAGTCATCACTCAGCCAGTGTGACAAGAATATATTTAATCTCAAAAACGTCAGAGGAGATAATTTTCTTCTAAGAGCCAATGCCTCCTACTCTAACCCTCAAACACTCTTCTGCTCATTGTAATAAAAGTGACCAGACATTCCACCTGTGGTTAGAAGTGGCATTGTTATGAAGTGAAACACTCAAAGAAGCAATTTAATTGGCTGGATTTATCAATAGGAAAACACTGGCTTTCATTTCTGGCAAACTATTCATTTATTTTAACATTTTGTCCAATGTTATCAAATCTCTTAATTAGTTATTTAACCTAACAATGTTCAGTTGTTAATAAACCCTGAGGTAAAATCTGACAGCTCTGCCTAGAAATAGTCCCCCAGAAAGAGGGAAAACATTCTGGCCAGGCTAACACGTCCTGCAACCGCAGGACAAATAAGCGTTGTCTGGTGTTCGCAGAGATTCACAAACCTGTTTATGGTGCCTACACGCTTTCGAAACATCGCATCATGTTTTGCATTTTCGCAAACACATCAGCCAGAATGAGCTGTCATCTATAGCAGGTGTGGCTCTGCCACAGACCCCAGAGCTGTGCGCACCAGTGTGCGGCCCGGACCGACCCCCAAAGCTGAGCCTGCAGAACCGAGGTGCAGAGCCCACGGGCTCCGGAACCCAGGCTCGTGACCCACTGGCTGGGCTCCCTATCGGAGGGCACGCCTGGCCGGTTGGCACACACACTGTGACCACGTGGAGAGTCTGGAAGACTGCAGAGGTCAACGACCTGGTGCCTGTGCCATTTTCTCTCCGGAAGACTCCCTGACCATGTCCCAGTCAGGGGAAGGCGACCGTCCATACGCTCCTACAATGAACTGTCCCCATCGCCATCGCCGCCCTGAGTAAATCATCTGCATCTCATCATCTGCGTGCTTGCACCGCTCACCACAGTCGGGGGCTTCACGGCGGAGGCTGAATGTTGCCCATCTTCTGATTCCTGATACCTAAACACTACGTGACACTGAGTGACTGCTTCATTAAATGGTGCCTCAAAAAAAACAATGACGAGATGGAAGAACGAATACAAGTGTGACTGGCCTAACAACTAGTGTAACTCCACTTGGTATGGCAAGACTAGAAACCAAAATATTTCAACATTGGACTTCGGATCCTCCTGACAGACAGTTTCGAAATTTAAGTGTGTTTGTGTTTTCAGCTTTGCTTTTAGACAATGGATTTACTCCACTAAAAATGATGTTATTCCTTCACTGATCTGCACTCCATGCCAAAGAGGAGGCTTGTGAGGACCTCTCCAATGCTAATCAATACATTCACGTTTGCTGAGCCCATCGCCTGCGCTGGGGAGACAGCTGGGGCGCCGCTCGAGACGGAGGGGCCAAGCCCCGGGAAGCAGCGCGAGCATCTAATCCTGTGAGGGAGAAGGCGGTAGGGAGGCGGCTGCCCGAATGGCAGCAAAAGGGAGTAAAAGATCAGAGAAGGAAGGCGCGCCCTGCCCGAGAGCCACAGAAAGAGGGGGACACGCCTGTCCCCCTCCCAGCACCCGCTTCTCTACTCCGCTCACGACACATGTGCGGAGCGGAGTGAACCCAGCAGTTCTCGGGCTTCTCCGGCCTGTTTTTGAGCGCCCCGCCCTGCAATGACTGCACGATGACAGGACAGACCCCGTTTCAAGGACACACAGGCTTGTGTCATTCCACAGAATACGTTTCTGCTGGATTAGAGAGCTGCATGTTAAAAACTAATTTTTAAGAGACACGAATTGATGGTGACATTTTCGGTAGGTGGGGGTGACTTCCTAAGCATGGAGCCACGCAGGACTCTTCACAGAGAAATAGACTTGACCATGTTTTAACTTTTTAGTGTCAGAAATGATCATAAAATCATAAAGAGAAATGGGAGAAATATAGTTTGTAGGAGTATGATTGACAGACTCTTGCAAACAGAGACTAGAAAGCCACGAAAAGCAGCCCATGTCTGCTCGTCGGTGGCTCCGGCATTAAGCCCTAAGTCACACTTGGTCTCCAGGCCTTGGGCCTGGCTGTGACCCAGCGTCTGCAGCTCCTGACCAGCCGCCCTCGGTGCGCTGTCCGAGGTGCTGGACGCACCCCGCAGCCTCCGTGCGCCATCCGAGGTGCTGCATGGACGCTCCCCCGGGCGGCTGGTGCCTGAGCCTCACAGCGACTGTGCCTCAGATAATCAGCCTGGGACCCCTCAGCTGGGCTGCTCCCCCTCCTGGGACAGGCAGCCACACCACGCCGGTTTCACTTCTGGTCACCATCACCATCTCATGCGCCATGTCCCTTAGGTACCCGACTCTGCCACCCTCCCTGCACCACCCATTCCCTCTGCAAGGTGCTCATCTCCCTCGGGCCTCTCCATCTCCAACAGTGCCTCTGGGGCCGCAGGGAGGCCCCGGGCCAGCTGTCCCCTCAAGAAGAAGCTTCTCCCTGCCCTGTGCCTAGCACGGAGTGGGGATACCCGCCAGCAGCTGTCCCGGGGGCTGTATCAGAGCAGAGCCAGGCTCTGAGCCAGTGCCTGGGCCTGGTGGCACCACCAGGACGAGGTCACTGCCGTCCAGTGTGTGGTGCCTCCGACGACCAGCCTGTGTCCTGGGCTCCTGCTGAGTGGGCCCTGACCACCTTGGCTCTGCATGGCACACTGGGTGGCGAGTCCCATCCCCCCCCAGGCCAGCCGTGCACCCCCGTCCCCTTCCAGGCCGGGTGGCAGAGCAGCACCAGGACCTGGGGCTCTTCTGAGTGCTGTCGCCTCCGGCCCCTTGTCCTGCTCCACGGCATCCGCCCGGAACCCCCGCGAACCAGCGAACAGCCTGCATGGCTAGCCCGCCCAGCACCTGCTCTCTCTGGGGAACTGGCAGGGGGCAACCAATAAGAATTGAATGGCATTTGTGGCCTGCGTAAATCAGAACCACTAAAACCACCCTTAAAAAAAATAGTGCAAAGAATGAAAAGAAAATTCACAGAAGAAACATGTTCAACCACACTAGGAATCAAAATAATATAGCTTTGAAACAACCAATATAGCAAAATTGCAAAGAAATTCCCCATTGTTCTCCTGGAGCAGAGGCGGGCGCTGAGCTCTCCCGCGTTCTGCTGTCACTCACCGAGCACAATTGCTCCTGCCACGCCGCAGAGCATGACTCCACGTACGGCATGATCACAGGCTCAGACGCCGGGCCCGTGAGACTCTCAGACAGCGAGAGACTGAGGCCCCTTGTCCGTCTGTCTGTCCCTCTGCCTCTGTCTCCTCCTCAGTCTCTGCCTGTGTGTCTCTCTGTGTCCCTGTCTCTCTCTCTCTCTCTCTCTCTCTCTCTCTCTGTGTCTCTGTGTCTGCCTCTCACGCTCCTTTTTATTGGCACTATATATTTAGTCTTGCAGTTTAAGAACAAAACAGACCAAAAAAACCTTATAAACTTAAACATATATATATTTAACTGTGAATTTCGTTAAACTTTTAAGACTAAGTCTTGAAATTCATTGAAAAAAAATGCCCTTAATTTTAAAGTCCTCCTCAAAAGGCTCTAAGCAGGTAAATCCTCCACGTAGACAACTCTGAAGGAAATGTCCCCACAGTCCCCAACACAGGGGATACCCACGTCACCTTCCTTGGCCTCAGCCATATGAAGGAGTTAATGGGTCTCTCTGAGAACCTTAGTAGATTCCGTAGTAAGAAAACCTTATTTCAGAACTAGAAGGCTTTAATTTAGAAAACGCAGATCTATTATTTAAGTAGCCATGGCTCCCTGCGCCTCGTGTTCCCAGTTTAAAGTAAGTCTGAGTAAGAGTCTGCACCTCACAGAAACACTGTGAGCTCACGTGGGACAGCCTGACAGACTATAAAATGTGGTAAAATGTCAGTTCACAGATCGTAGATTTGACAGTTTCCACTCCATTTAAAGTGGCTGTTTTAAAGCAATATTGCAAGATTGGTCTTGAAGTTTCTTGCTGTCTTTAATTTTTAATTATTTATACACTAGTAATTCAGTGATCATATAATAAAATATGATGATGGATGCCCCACAAAGTATCGATAATGACTTGATTTCCTAACGTCCTTAGTTTTTTCAGGTACTATGCAGTTAGCCTTGCAGTTTAAAAACAAAACAAAACAAAGAAAGAATAAAACTTGATGAGAACTAAAAAGAAATATTTAACTGTCAATTTTAAGAATGTTTTTGGTATAAATGCCTTCACTATCTTTTAAAGTAAAAAAGAAATTAACGATCTTTAGTGGATATTTTTTCAAAACTTTCAAACAAATCAATTTTGGGGGTAAATTTATGATGCCATTGACTCCTGTTATTTACGTTACATATCGCATTTATCATCAATGTGTGCTATATATGAAAATTAGTGTATATAATATGCCATTTGAAAACATGAAGATGATTTATATCATTATTGTGTGATATTCCTATATGGACACTTAAAAATAAATTTGGGCTTTAATGTATTATTATTATAAAATTCAATATGAATTTTAAATTAGCTTTTATAAAATATTATTGATCATGGTTATAATTTAGTTTAGATCAATTATTTGTCAGACATGAAAAACAAAATGATAACCGTGACAAAGTAAAATTGATCTAATTTAAAGTGATATCAAATTTGAGGTGTTCTCCACTCAGGCATCATGAGAGAGTGTGTGTGTGTGTGTGTGTGTGTGTGTGTGTGTACACGTGTGTGTGTGCTGGCAGATGTAGGAGATGTGTTGCTAAGAAAATACTGTCTTCGTCAGCACAGGCTGCTATAACAAAACACCACAGACCAGGCGCTTCACTGGCATGAGGGTCCCCCACAACCTATGCATCTCTCTTACAGCTCCATCTCTAAATATCATCATGTGGGGCCAGCTGAGCCATCAACATCTGAATCATGGGGGCCACAATTCGGTCCACAGAAATATATGTACTTATTATTTTAAAAAATCCCCCAAATAAGTGATTCAGATCGTCCGAATGGATGGTTTACAAATCCAGATAGAAGTCACGCTGTATGAAATATTACCATGAAAGATATTAAAATAAAAAAGTTAACTTGAAAGCTAATAAGTCATATTCATAAGTTTATAAAAGAGAACTGGGACTATGAATGCATCCATTACTTGAATATAAAATGTTTTTGTGCTCAGTATTTTTCAGAAGAATAATAGGTGCCTGCTTTTTCAGGAAACAATAGGTCTTTTGTTACTGATTCAAAAAGGCATTTGTAGAAAATGTCTATAATCATACAAACAGTATTGTAAGAAATTATACGACACTCTAGAATTTTACATTCTTCTCTGTTAGGTGTTTGCTTGATGTTCTCGATAACATTTCCATTACATATTCTTGTTTTTAATATCACTTGTTAAATGAAATTTAGAATCAGTATGTTTAATTACGTTTCTAATTAAAATCATATTTTCTAAGACCACTTTCTTAAAAGAAATGCTACTTTGCTATAAAGGACTCCCTTTGTCACTTACACTCAAAAACTCAATGTTATCTATTTTTTTACAAATGTTGTTATTCTATAGAATTTATATCCATCTTATCATTTTATTTTCTTTGTGCATCTGAGAATTAAAAAGCAAAGTATAAATCAGCAACTTCACGATACTGAATTCATTATTATATAAGATATTTGAAAGATGCACTCTAAGTAAAAATTCTAGCCTAGAAGTTGAAGAACTAAACCTACACATAACCTCTAAATAGTTTATGAGCAAATTCTGCCAAGTGTTCAAAGAACAGATAATTCCCTTCTTATACAAAGTACTCCAGAGCAAACAATGGAAAAATACCCAAATCATTTCCTGAAACCTAAGTAACCAGAGTATTGTGCCAGAAAATGACAGCAAAAGAAAGATTACAAATTGGTATTAGTAATAAGCAGAGATGCACAATCTTACGTAATATTTTACCAAAATGCATTCAAATATCTTAATATAAAAAACTCTATGATCAACTAGGATTTAGCTCTGGAATCCAAGATAGTCCAAATCAGATAACTTATTACTGTAATTATCTACACTAATAATTAGAAAAAATCCACAATCATTTTACGTGCCAAGCAAAACAAACAAAACATTCAATCTATACCACATCTAAGAAGGATTGTTTAGGGAGCATGACAAAATAAATTTTAAAACTTTTAAAAAACATACTTAAGTCTGCATGAATTAAATAATAATTAAATGATTGTGTTGTTATATAGGAATAAACAACATGATCGGAACAGAAAGGCTAGAAACAGAATTTCATGATTATGTTGGAATTTGGTTTATGTTTCTAATAGTTAAAAGTGCATTTGGTCACATTTCACAGAAAACTCAAATAACACAAGATTAGATCAATTACGATTAGTATTTCAGCACTGAAAACAGTGGTTTAGTGGTGTCATCAGAGACCCAGCTCTCGTCCTGTTCCACTGTTCAGTAATTATCAGTAAAATGCCAAGTAAAGATGGGACAGAATTCTTCTCAACTGCCACACTGGAACAATTAAGAAGCTTGAAAAAAAAATCTGTTGTGAAGATACAATAAATGCTGATAAAATTTTTAATGGTTATGTATCTTATGGTGAAAATTTTTGCTTGGTCTATTAAAGGGTTCTCAAAACAAAATATCATTGATATATCACTCCAGGATACAAAAATTATAAAATTTTGTATTGATTTGGAAAAAAGTAGTTGAACAGATAGAAAAGATGCTTATAACGATGTACAGCGCATGAATGTTTGAAGCAGAATAACTGTGCATTGCCCAAATTCCTACCGAGAGTGGTAGACAGATTTGAAACATGAGATTCTAGGAAACACATACAAGGATATTTACTGCATTCACTTTTAAACAGAGAATGTTCTGGAATTACTTAAATATTCATTAATGTAGCAACAATTACATAAAATTGTGGTATATATTTTTAAGTGAATTATATCTATAACATTATAATATATCTCAAAAATGTGATGATTAGTGACAAAGCAAATTATCAAGTAAGGACAAGGCACGTGGCAGATACCATTTTAGGTCACCTGGACAACCACTCTCTCTTCAAACATTATCCAATATTTTTATTGTCCTTGAGTCTGTTTGTGCTTATGCAGTCTCCGGATCATCTCATTAGGAGAAGAGAACTGTAACTTGATTAATTTAAGCCGGCTGAAAGTCAAAGTCATGGCATGATGTGCGGCCGCCTATTCCGCTGAAGTTCATGGAGAGATAAGTGGCCGAATCCAGCCATCACACCGAGAGCAGGGCAGCATGCCCAGAGTCGTTTGTTGAAGAGAAAATTCATTTCTGCATCTCTTACATTAAATACATGCTATTACTTTAATTTTTGAGTTTTCCTTTTTAATAGGATTTACTGTGTTTTATAATGGTATAAGTTTAAGAAGTTTATTTCTTATTTTATATTAACATCTATTTAATTAAGTTGATAATAAAAATACTTCTGCACGGCATGTCAGTGAAGCTATTTCCCTTTAAATGGGGACACAGATTATTTTGTAATAATACTAGTGACGAGAAGTGCGTTGATTAAACATTTAACTCGAAGGCAGCCACTAAATGAAGTGCTTGATTATCGCGCTGAACCGTCCCCACATCCCTGCACTTTACCCAGGAGGGAGCTGAAGCTCAGGAAGGCTGTGTCTGTCGCATAGTTCTGCTGTCAACTCAGTTAAGCTGGAATCGTATTTCTGGACTTATTCCTACATGGTCCTTGGTTAGCATTAGCCCAAAGGCACACTTCTACGAGATCCGGGAGGTGGACTTGTTTGCTCCCACAATTTACTGTTTCTAATGTAGTACATGATCTAAATAATAAAAATCGGAGTTTTCTAAACGTCTTTTTATGCATGCCTCTAAGAGGGCGGAAACCCCGGTTCTCTCAAACCCGGCTGAGGAGGGGGTGGATGGTGGCCCTTGGTGCTGCTGGGCTTGGGTAAATGAGCCCGGTGAAGGGAGACGAGAGTGGACTCTGCCCCCACTGCGACCTGGTCCCCGGATGCTTACAATGACCCGGGACACCACACAGGGGGACACGTGACAAAGGCAGAGCCCACTTCTGATGTTGGAGAGAATCCCACAATTATCAGTAGTTCAAAACAGAATGGTATAAATGCTACAAATTGAAGAGAAAGGGACATATCACAGAGCTGTAAACAGGAAACAGTCAAGACCCACTGTGGGCAGTAGGGAAGGTTTTTTGCAAGGAATTACGAGTGGTCATGCGTTTAAGAAGGTGATTGTCAGGAGCCGGGGAGAGAAAATGGGGAAATATTTTAAAGGGAATCAACTATACGTATAGTTATATGTATAACCTTTCCAGCGTTGCATCTCACCTCTGACGTGGTACACAGCTATCACGATACTATCTTCTCTGTGCTAATTTCTTATTACTCGAGTAATGCTTCTGCCTGATTATAGCATCATACTTTAGTCTCCATACAAATGCATTTTGTTACCAACTTAAAGCTGGAAAATACGAGCTGCTCAATAAATATTTGCAAAATTAATATTTGTGACACATTCGTTTCGTTCATTGGGAGGTCACGTGACACTTGAAGTGCTAGATCACGTGGTTGCTTGACTGTCATGTTTTGGACCTCCTTAGATAAATGCAGTGCCAGGCGCCCAGGGCAGCATCCCTGCTTCCTACTTATGAAAAACGCCCTGAACCCTTATCCTTGGTCACCTTCTGACGCCTCTGTCTGCTTCCTGGCAAAGCGACACCTCTCTCCTCTGGCAAAGCCACAGAGTTTCCTATTTTAAGAGGATTACAGCTTCACGGCTCCAGACTCTTCCTCGCATCAGTATGCTGCTTGCTTTCCGGTTAAATCTCTTAACACTCCTGAGCCTTGACGTCGGTAGGACCGGGAAGGTGTTTACTTAAAGGAAATTGCTTTATCAAGTATATAAGGAGTTTTAATGCCAACGTTTTCAAGCATGCTAAAATATACTCTAAAGAAAGACTTTACTTGGGCTTAGCATTCTAACACGAGTAAGGGCTATCAAATTATATGCCTGAGATTTTAGGGAACAAATCAATTTATGTGTACATGAGTCTGTTTACCTCAGAGAGGTCCCGAGACTCTTAGATACGTCCTTATTCCATTGTGATGCCACTAGGAAAAAGCGATTTTAAAAACCTTTTGCTCCGGAATTACCCTGCTGAGCCCTCGGTGACACTCGGCGATCTCTAATTATCTGGAGTTGACTCTCTCTCTAATGCTCCACGGCAGCTGTTGTAAAGCCATTCCACGTTCTTCTGCCTCCCGAGTGTGTTTCCATGGGTTCTCTTTCAAATGACCTTGCTTTCTATTTCACCAAACTAAAAAAAAAAAAATCTCTACACACGCAGTTTATGTCACCTTCTCTCGCTTCGGCGTAACATGCTCTAGTCATTCACAACCCGTTGAGTCGGGATCACATTGAGACTCTGATAAAAACCTCTACAGAAAAGCTGCGTGAGTAAGGTCAACCCACAGCGTCAGAGCCCGTGGCTCCAGGGTCCCCTTCATGTCACCTTCCCTTGTCTGTCTGAAAGAATGAAGCCCTGCTCTAAAGTTCAGAGCCACGATCCCTGTGCCACGGACCTAATCCTCGCTCGGAAATCAAGACTCCCAACCGATACCCGTGACCTTCGCACGCCCGCCTGCCCTCTTCCGACCCTGCCCTGATCTTGACCACTGAGTTCTGAGGCCCGTGGAAGGCGGGGCCTCGCTAGGCTCCCCCGCTTCCTGCCCGCCTCCTGTATCTCAGGGACCAGCTCACCCCGGGAGGCGATGCAGGGGCCCCCCGAAGCCCGCCTGCCCTCTGCCTTAGACATCCAGCCACAACAAGCCCATGGTGCCAGGGGCACGGGGCCACACCTTCCCCGGGGACTGACGCTTGCGCGGCGGGCTCTGCTTAGAGCTGGATGCCGCTGTCCGAGCTCACGTAGGGTGACCTCGCTGAGAAGCACCATTCACGGGGCTTGGTGAATGACTCAGCACATGATTACCCAAGCGCCTGGGTCATCTGTGCCTCTGCTTTCTCCAAGACTGTGCCCCTAATAATGAGTGTCGTTATGTAAAAACACATAATCATGCTGCCAGGTCCCATTTTAAAGTCACAGACACACAGTCCAGGGGACCCCTCGGCACCGCCTGGTGGCCACAGGACAACACCATGCCACGGGCAGCTAAGGGTTCCACCCACCGACAAGGAAATCCATGGCTTCGTGTCTCCTCGCATCTGTCCACTGAGCGCTCAGGGGACATGAGACGCCTCATTGTCCCAGCACCGAGCCCGGCACTGCCACAGCTGGATGTGATCCGTGACCCTGAGCGGGACACCTACAAGACCCCTATGCATTTGCTTCCCCCACATTCACACCCCATACCCTGATGTCCTCTGTGAGGCATGAGGAGGGGGGGCCTTCGGGAGGTGATTAGGTCACAAGGGCAGAGCCGTCGTGAATGGGACTAGTGCCCCTCTGAAAGAGACCCTAGAGAGTCCCCACATCCCTCTGCCATGGGAGGTCACAGTGAGGAGGCGGCTGTCTACACAGCAGGGAGCGGCCCTCACCAGACCCCAGATCCGCTACCGCCCTGATCTTGGCTCTGCAGCCTCCAGACCTGTGAGAAATACGTTTCTGCTGTTGATAAGTCCCCGCTCTCTGGCCTGAGGACCATCTAAGAAGTCCGTCCTCTGTCAGCTACCATTTTAAATGCATTGCCCTAAACCATAAAGGGACGGCAGGCCACACCGTCGTAGATCAACCCACATTAATATTTATTGAGCAAATGCTTCGCGGAGCTCATTTCTCATTGAGCTTATCAAGCATCAAAATGTATCGCATCATAAAAATGAAATAAATTGCTCTAATCTGATCTCTAGCTCTTAAATTTTCCTTCCAGCCATCTGAAAAGCTAAACTATGTGCTTTGGGGGAGAACGAAGCCAGAATTTTAAGTGTCACCTAATGAACTCAAGTTGAGTTCATAAAGAAATTTGCTACATCATAAAATAAAAAATTTATTCCATTGATTGCTACTGACAGAACAATAAAATGTCACTAGTTTCCTTTGCTGATGTATTTCATTTCAATGCAGGGGGGGGGTCCTCCATTAGAAGAATCTTCATCTCTTCTTGAGATGGCTGAGCAAAGAGATAACGAGTGGCAAATTCAGATGTGTTTTGAGTGATAAGTAATCAAAAATGTCATGAGAAATTAGTTTAAAATTAACTCAAAGAAAACATAAAAAATATAAATGCTGAAAGTCTTTTTCGTTTTTATGGTACGTCTTAGAAATGGTTCAGCTCTTAAAAATTCAGGCAAGACCAGAAGAAAACCTGACGTATCAAGAATCACATTGAAACGTAGTTTAAATAAAAAGTCATTAAACTCTGAATGTCGGATAACACAATGACAAAATGACAAAATGACAGAAACGACTGGGTGATAAGGAGCAGCAGGAGGCTCTGCACACCTAAGGGTCTGAAGCTGCTGTCGCAACCGGCATGTCACTTGAGGTCCACAAGCGTCCTGGCACAGAGGGGAGGTACAGCCACGGTAGAGGGCCAGCCTCCCACTGTACAGATCAGAACATGTGACCGCGATGGACTCCGTGACGTTCCGTGAAGCACTAACGATGCTTCGGACGGCCGGAGGGAGACGGGTATTCTCCCCAAAACATGGTCCTCCTGGGCTTCGTCAACACATCGACACATCAACTCGTCTCAGGCATTGCGCATAAAGACGCCGTGCTGAGCAAGCGTACCCCCACACGCAGCTCCTCCATGAGTGACACCCCAGCCTTCTGGAGCTCAGAACACTGGACGGCGCTACCACGGTACATGTGGGTGTCATCGTAGATGTAAAGTCATGAACCAAAGCATGAACATGAGAAAGACAGGACACTAACCAGACCGTTCACTGTGTAGGAGCTGAAGCAAGAGGCAGGGTGAGCCCCGAGCAGCTGCAGCCGTGCAGGCGCCAGGCAGATGACTCTACTCCGTCACCCCTCCGAGCATGCCCGTGAGCGCTGATTTGGGGCTACAGACACATTTTCCCAGGGAGGCAATTTCACAAACACAGAATCTGCGACACATGGGGATCGATGCACTTCGTCATGTCAGTTTGTCTCCCAGGGAAGCTGGAGAAATCAGAAAGGTTCGGATATCACCGGGTCACACTGGGAGCCAGAGGTTCGGATGTCACCGGGTTACACTGGGCGCCAGAGGAGTCTTCTCCCAGAGGGACCATGTAAAACTGTAGCACTAACAGTAAAACACCGTACACAAAAACCAGTTTCTATGTTTTGGGGCCATGATTCCTTAAACTGGAGTTGACGGCCACAATCCCCTGGTTAGCTTTTTGAAAATATAAGTTACAAGACTCTCTTCCATTCTGCTGAAGTGTATCTTTAAGCACAATGGGAAAATAGACATTTTACTTTGCAAAACACAGGCAGATCTAGAGTCGGGGTTTTTTTTTTTTTTTTTTGGTCATTAATTACAAAAGCATCTCGATTATCTCACAAAACACCGCTGTCATCAGTAAGTACATCAATTATAATTATGTCTGACCGAAGACTGTCTCCTTGTTCATTTCACTTTCATAATATACTGAATTAAATGTTCGATGCTTAATAACGGATTCCAGCCTGCCACTAAAGTTGCAGGCTGCACTGCTCCACATTATCGGAGCTGAAAGATGCATAAAGCAATTCATTCATCTTTAGCAAGAAGCGACACCTGTTTAATATACTGCAAAAACAAGGCTGCTTCTTGAGAAGGGGCTTCGATCCTTCCACCGGGTCAATTTATGCATCACTGGCAATTTGTGAATTTCAGAGTCTCCCTCTGTGTGATGTAACCCACGCTGACTTAAAAAATTTAGCTATATTTAAGCTCTAGAATGTTAAAACCTGAGCCATAGCTCCCATTCTTGAATTATTTGCTCATTTTACTCCTTATGCAATTGCTTTTCTTTTCTTTTTCCTCTTTATTTCATTTTTCTTTCTTTGTATGTTAGATAAATTCCTTTGAAACAAAATAAATCATTCTGGCATAATATAAAAAAATTAAAATGTGTGTATGTGTATGTATGTATGTGTGTATGTGTATGTGTATGTATTGTATGTATGTAAGTGTATGTGTGTGTGTGTGCGTGTGTGTGTGTATGTGTGCACACGCACACATTTCTGTCCCTGACAGACACCTGTGAGGCATGACCTCACATGTCTAAGTCCGCGTCGCCCTCCAGCACTGCTCTGCTGGCTAACGCTGCTTACGACACTATTTTTTTTTCATTTGATGGGGCCAACACGAACTAAGAAATGGTAGGTCGAGTTGGTTTCATACAATAAGCGATTTCTAATCAAACTAAAATCTCTGTTCACAGTTATAGTCTCTCATCGCGACTTGCTGAGCACCTGCTGTGACAGTGGCATCTTGAGATAGATACCGTTATCCCTGTTCCTATCAAAACAACAAAAGCACTAACAGACGTCTGTACAAAGCAGTGAGGACAGTGGGCACAGGGGAAAGACAGGCCCCAGGGACTATCAGCCAGAACCCGTGCCCGCAAACACTCCCGCCGACCATCCACGCGGTGCCCACACGTGCGCACCCAGACTCGCCCGCAGGTGGGTTTATCGTTCCCCTTCTGCAGGTTTAAGAGCTCAGGTGCACTGAGGCTGGTGATTGTCCAAAACACACAAACTCTGAAAGCTGGAACTGAACCCTTAATGTTCCGACATAGCCCCCCTCACCCTTTTAGCCTACAGCTCACCCCCAATGTCCTGACATAGCCCCCTTCACCCCTTCTTAGCCTATGGCTCACCCCCAAGCCACCTCTTGTGGGACCCTGATCTGCAGGTTTCCGAAAAGGCTTAGTTTTGCAGAGTGAGCAACTGTTCCTGGCTGGGAAAGGTCTGCTCACCTGCTCTGAGCCCACTGAAAACATCACCTTGGAGACAAAGTGAAGGTCACCCCTGCACCTCGATTTTTGAAAAACCCCCCCCCCCCGGCTGTTGCACACATGAAACACGAAGGCCTCTCCCAAACCTCCCTCTCCTCTACCTGTACAGAAGGTAGTTCCTGTGAGTAAAGAAAGGGTTTCGTCTTGAATGGAAGAACATCTGCATCCAACTGTAATAATAAATCAGTGACTATAGCGTTTACAACAGCTTGACGCATAATAAAAGAACAAACAGAAAGAGGGAGAGTCGGGAAGAACAACAGTACTGCTCTGAAAGGATTTAACTCAAAATAGAAACGACCAGCATTTCTTAGAAATTTCTTTCAAGGGGAAAATACTTCAAATGCTTAAGAACTCTCCTAGAAGAAATGCCACTTTCAAGTCCCAAATGAGACCCAGTGTGCTTCGAGAAAGAAAGGCTTCTGCTTTTTCATGTTATTATTTCTGTCATCCCCGTGATTCGTATCATGGGTGTGCTCACACCATTTTCAGAAACAGCGATATACGAATAGAATACCATACCGGGTTCCAGCGACCTTCGGCGACGCCTGCTCCATCCGTGAGCTACGTTCCCACCATCTGTCGGCACGACCCCCACCCTAACCTCTCCGGCAGGCATCCGCCGACTGCAATGCGGGCTCGTACGTGGGCCAGATGCCCTTGAATGAGAAACAGCACCAGAGAGGTTATGGGGGTCGTCATCAGGGGCAAGCTTTCAATGATAATAATGTTGAGAGTACACCTAAGAAGAATTTTGTCATCGTGCAAAATCACTCCCCAGGGTGGGTTCTGAACCAAGTTCCAGACGAGGAAGCAGGAGATGATTAGCAGAATTATTAACACCTTGTTAAAAGAAAAACAGTGAAGAAGCATGCTCTGAGTAGCAAGTGTCTGAGATAAGAAGACAATGCTATACCACATGACAGTACAAGGACTATCTCTAGCTGTGCACACACATACGCGTGCAGCTGCTGTGACCCCTGCGACACTGTGCTGTGGTGCGGTTCGCACCGACCAAAGGACCCCCTCAATCTCCTAACTGGGGTGAAATTATAATCACAGCCACTTCCCTGATGAATGTTTGGATATTGAACTATTCATCCCTGACATCACCTCTGCAGAAGCTTAAAAAGCCAGATACTTGATCTTTCTCTTCTCTGTCACTGGGACGCGGGCAAATCACGAAGGGTGGCCACTGAGATGCTGCCATTTAGGACTTTATATAGGATTAGTGTTTGGGACTATTTCAAGGACGTTAGAAAAATCCACGTGTTCTGCAGTTGTAGTTAGTTTCCTGCATAGGTTTGTCTGGCCAGTTTGCTAACTTTATTGTTTAAGACATCTAAGTTCTCAGCGGATGCTTTTCTCCACTGGTCTTCCATCTCAAGATGTGTCAGCTTGATTTTGTGTTAACTATGATTTTGAAGTGGTTTATTATTTTTGGGAGTTCTATCAATTTTTTCATTATGTATTTTGAGACTATATGATTAGAAGAATACAATATTGTTTTATATTCCTGGTGATGTTAAATTTTCTGTCATTACAAAGTGACACATTTTTATGTCCAGGAATTCTTTCTGCCTTAAAGCCTATTTTGTCAATTAGTAATATATCTACACTAACTTCCTTGCTTAAAATTTTTTTGGCTTATCTTGTTTCATTGTTTTACTTTGAACTTCTTTTTATCCTTATATTTCACACAGAGCTCTCATAAATAGATTTTTTTAGGCCAGTCTGTAACTACATGCTCTGTGTACCTTTATCCTCCCTTACCTTCTTTTAGGTCATTTATAAATTATTATACTTGTATTTATTCACTCTCTCATTCAAAAGTTATCCATTCTGGTTACTATTATATAAATCACATACGGCTTTTCTATTTATCAAAATGTAAAACTAATCAACCCCTGTGCAGTCTCTGAGGACAATACACATTGAGAATACTGAGTCTTCCTAACTTATATACTGCTGGGGGTGTGTATTATAATTTGATATTTGTTAAACACGATATGTTATTTTAAGCAGTTAGAATTACCCTCCTATTAGCCACTTCCTTTTTTGAAAAAACCCAGAGCTACTATCAAGTCAAATTTCATCACTCTGAAGTGGATGCTTCAGGCTCTTCAGTATTCAGGATGAGTCTTCCCATCCTCCTTTACTCATCCTCAGACATTCATGAAAACGGTATTAGATCTTCCTTCATCTAGTATGCCCCGCATTCTACCTAATGTAATTTTTTCATTATTCTGTCTTCTCCTGTTTCTCCTTGGGCAATTTCTATTGATCCAGCTTATGTTCCACTAATTCTCTTTTCAGACATGTCTAATATTTTTTAAAACTCTCACGTTCAGTTTTCAGTTAGAGCCTTGCATTATTTCTTAACGTTTTATTTGAAATCACTTTAATCTACCTTGTCACTATTTGTAATTTTTGTTTTATATACATTCAAGCTTGCTTTTAATTTATTTTAACATATGCTTTGTGAGTTTATTTACCTTATTTTTTGCTGTTTTTCATTCAAAATTTCTAGATTGCTTATGTGTCTAGTTATTTTTGATTATGTGTTAGGCAAAATCATGAAAAAAATATTTGTAAAAATAACGTGAGGCTCACGATAAAGTATGTTGCTATGGAGATGACTTGAGTTTGTTGCTCTTGATTACCCAGGGACGATCCCAAGCCATGTTTAAGATTTCAGGTTGTCTAGTCTTTTCAAGGCACATGAATTAATGCTGTGGAGGAAAACAAACAAACAAACAAACTCTATAAAAGAGGATCTTTTCATTCCAGTTTGCCCTCACCCGAAGTAGAGACCTCTCTGGACTATCAGAGGGAAGTGGGCGTGGTATTACCAGCTTTCCCTCCTGGGTCACTCACCACCTGCAGCCCAGGTAGGCTGCCCCAAACCTCCACACACAGGCAAATGCCCTCAGGCAAAACGGCTTTGAATTTCATATTATCAAAAATATTTTTCTTAGTTTTCCTGGCACACTGTAAGCTGAAGTAGGCGTTCTCTGTATTTCTCTAACACATGGTCAAGCATATTTCATGTTTTTTCTCAGTTTTATCAAAATCATTTGAAGAGAAGTGGGATCTTTGGATACGTCTGAAACTAAGCACGCCCAGACTCACCTCCCGGTGCTCTGACCCACATGGTCTGTGGTCGAGGCTGGACATTTGTAACTTTTAAAGAAATTCCCAGGTGACTCTAAGCTGAGCTCCCTGTCCCCACCCCACCCCCACCCTGATTCACATCACAAAGGACAGCAATGTTTTCAGACAGAAAAACTTGATGCGCTAAGCATATCCCTCATTTACAGCCATGGCTCACAGCTACACAGATCTTTCTCTGCTACACAGAGCCAGAATCTTAGGGACAGGCAATTCCGTTTGAAGGGCAGCGGGGAGTGGAGAGTTACGATACCCTCCCCAAGTGGCCTTGCTTTGAATGTAGATGTCATCCCTATCTCTCGATTACAGCAAACTGTGAGGTGACATGGAAAGGGAGGCTATCTATGAGCCAAGAAGAGCAATGCCAGGAGACTAAGAAGACGAGCCACAGACCAGGAGAAAACATTTGCAAAAGACATGTCTGATAAAAAAAAAAAAAAGGAAGAAAGAAAACCTATTATCCAAAATATGCAAAGAATTCTGAAACTCAACGATAAGAAAGCAAACACCCCGAATGGTCCAAACCTTAATGAACACCTCAACAGTGAAGATATATAGATGCAAATAAGCACATGAAAAGATGCTCCACATCACACGTCATCAGGGAAACGTGAATTAAAGCAACAATGAGATACTGCTACACACCCGTGAGAAGAGTCGAACTCCAGAAAACGAATGGCACCACACGCTGGTGAGGATGCGATGTGGAGCACCTGGACCCCGCCCTCACGCCTGGTGGGGACGCAAGACGGTGCAGCCACTTTGGAAGACAGCGTGGAAGCTTCTTATAAAACTAAACATTCTCTTAGCGCACGATCCAGCAAGCATGCTCTTCGGTATGTACCCAAAGGTGCTGAAAGCTTATAGCCACACAAAAACCTGCAAATGGATGTTGACAGCAGTTTTATTCATAATCAAAACTCGGAAGCAACTGAGACGCCCTTCAGTGGGGGAGGCATACACTGCGGTGCATCCAGACAGGGGTCTATCACTCTGTGCTAAAAAGAGACGTGCTATTAAGCCATAAGAACACAGGGAAGTGTCTTTGCATGCATAGTTCTAAGGAAAGAAGCCAGTCTGAAGAGACTCGTGTATCATTCCAACTACATGACACTCTTGAAAAGGTGAAACTGTGGAGACAGTGACAGACCGGTGGTTGCCAGGGGTTGGGGTGCAGCAGGAGGTGAGCAGTTGGAGGACAGCAGATTTTTAGGGTGGCAAAAACACTCTATGATTCTACAAGGATGCTTACGTGTCATTACCCATTTGTCCAGACCTACAGAATGTGCCACACCAAGAGTGAACCCGCATGTAAGCTACAAATATTGGGCGACCATGCATGCTGTGTCACTGTAGCTTCGACTGTAACAAATCAGTAATGACCAAGGTGCCACCCCAGTGAGTGACGGTGGCAGCGGGGCGGCTGTGCACGTGTGGGCAGGGCTATACAGGAAATCTCAGTGCCTTCCTCTTGATTTTGCTGCAAACCTTAAAACTTCTCTACAAAAGAGAGTCTTGAAAAAAATACAAATTTACATAATTTTGCCCCTCTAATGTCTAAACACTTTGAAGCTAATGTCCTATAATGACAAAAGAACCCGTGTTAGGATGACACTGTGTCACAACCATTGGAACGTGCTAACAGAGAGCAGAGGTCAGTACGTGTCAAAGTGTCACCGTGCTGGCGAGATTCATGCACACAATGCCCTTTTTTTTCATAAAAGACATCTACTGGTTTATTTGCTCAGAAAAAGTTGCCATTTCCAACTGAACACTGCCACAGAATCTGAGCAGATGTAGGAGGATACAACCTTCTTGATTTCAGAAGTAAAATCAATCCAGCTGCATGTGGAGTGATGCCTACCTAAGTCACTAGGCTGTTACTGTGAATTAAACAAAACACGTGAAGCTCTATTACAAGCCGACAAATAAATGTACAGCAGGATGTCGATTTCTTGGCTATATCTACTACTTCCGGGTTGGTAAATAAAATTACTCTCATCAAAAAAATAAAGTTGAGCATATATTCTTGAATTTTGATCTCTACAGACCTTCTACGTGAATCAGACTCTTGGGATATTAGCCTGTTGCTGAAAATTACACATCACGTATCTATTTGCCCTCAACTTCAATAGGGAGAAAAACATTACAGGCTTCACAAAAAAAATATGCACAATCGAATGTCCTTTTTATTAAATATTCAATCAAGTGTGTTCAAACTGTCAAAAGTGATGGATGGCAAACAGCAGCTCACCACAGGCGATGGAGTCGCGGGGCCTGGCAACACGGAGATGAACTAAAACGCTGAAAGAGAATACGCACGTTCCTGCTCATAACGGTGACACCGACACTTATATTTTGCTCTGCTCTCAACTAGTCACTTGTTTTTTCTTCTTGATGAAATAGTGGAAGAGTCACTGCCTTGACTTAAGAAAAACAACAACAGAAAGATATAATTCCATAACATCCCAATAGCAGTTGTTGCAGTGTCATGTAACACTGCAACTGATGTCACTTACCCAATGCAAGGGTAAATGTCAGGTTGAGAAATGGATTTACAGGGATGGAACCATAATTCAGTGTGCCCCGGTTAGGGGGGCCAGATTTAGCAAATAGAAATATGTGACACCTAATCAATTCAAATTTCAGATCATTTTTTTTAGTAGAAGCATGTCCAAATATTGCAAAAATAACCCATGTGATATTTGGGTCACAGTTCTACAAAAAAAAAAAAAACTATGAATATGTATCTGAAATTCAAATTTAATTGAGTTTCCTCTACTTTATCTGACAATCCTAACCCAGTGAACTCCAAGTGTTAATTCAGCAGCGCTGAGAAGACACACATGGTCCGCCGAATGAGGAGCGTCTAGAACATCTGAACGAGACAACCGAAGCAAATCCTCATGGGAGAGTAACTCTGTATAGACAAGGATGCACACAGGATATGATCTAGTTTGAGGAGAGTACATTACAGCCAAACATCTAAAGTTCATATTCTATGCTCCACACCGTGTGCATAGGGTGGTACCATCTTTAATGTGGGAATAATAACAATAACAATAATTTATCTTTGTTATTACCGTGAAATTGTCCAATAAAAATAGGTATGACATAAATTGTTGTTCCACTTCTTTTCTCTTCACTGTGATGAGGACTCGTAGGCCCCAGTGATTCCAAAATATAGTTGCCTGTGGTCAACTTTCATTTAAATTTTCGTCATCAGAACATTGATTGGCCATAAGAGCATCAGTCCCTTTGAAAACACAAGTAGTCAGCGCAACACGGTAACTCCTAAAGGTGCCTCCCCGTTAGTGGAGGAGAGGGCCAGCTGTTTCCGTCCTCCCTGGGGGAAGCCCCTGCCTCACCGCCTCCCCAGACGAGCCACGGAGCGCAGACGCAGAGCTGAGCTACGAGAAAGACGCACTTGGTCTAGCTTTCGACTTCTGTGTGGTCCAGTCTTTTGGTGCCCACTGGGGCATGTGTGCAGACAGCGAAGTGATTTCTCAGCACGATTTTCTTCTGCAGCAGATCGAACCATTGGAACGAAAGACATATCAAGAGGTGCCGTCCAGCCTGGCCAGGCAAGGACCTCGAATTTTATTTTATTTTTTGTGTGAGATGAATAATTATATTTTTTATTAAAAATTACTGGGGTGACACTGATTAACAAAAACGGATCAGTCTGAAGTGTATGATGCAACAGGATATTGTATGTGTGTTAGAGGCTGATCCTGAGCCTTCATGTTGATTTTGGGTCCGTCTGAGACTTTGTTCACATGTATCAGAACTTCATAGGGGCTGGGGTTCCTGCACAGTTGCCAGGGTGTCTGAGAAGGGAGCCCACTGAGCTGCTCTCACCAACAAGAGAGCTGAGAAAAAGACAAAAGATTTTAAAGAAGTTAAGGTATGGGTTATGACAAGATGAATGAATTCTGGAAATCTAATGCAAGGGTCCCCAATCCCCAGGCCACAGGCTGGTGCTGGTCCCTAGCCGGTTAGGAACTGGGCCACACAGCAGGAGATGACCTAAGGGAAAGCCAGCGAAGCGTCATCTGTGTCTGCAGCCGCTCCCCAGCACCAGCATCACCGCCTCAGCTCCGCCTCAGGGGCACCTCCAACATCAGGCGTTAGATTCTCAGGAGCACTGGTCCCTGGTGCCAAAAAGGTTGGGGACCACTGGTAATGTACTTCGTGGTGTATTGCACACCTGGAATTTGCTAAGAGAGCAGATCTTAAGTTCTCAGCATGGAGAGAGAGAGAAGGAAGGGATTTGGACAGGAGGAAAGGGGGCTATGCGAGTGACGGATGTCTTCATCAGCTTGACTGCGGTGGTTATTTCTCATCGCATATCGATTTCCATACACGTTGTACACCTTAAACATGTACATTTATTTAACTGTCGATTATTCCTCAATAAAGGTAGGAAAAGTAGACAAATAGACTGAGTTTTGAGCTGGAAATTGAATTTAAATGAATTCAACAACATTAAATGCTGGGATGACAGCAGTTTGTCAGAAACGTATTACTAGATGTGAAGCAATAATTTGTTCATCTGTGATATAAAATATATATCATAAAATATAATCTATTCTTATCTTGTCTATTCTAATTGGACTGTAGCACCGTAGAGCACTGGCGACTCAGCGCATTCTTGTGTTCACACTGGGATCTTTATGTGAGTCATTTAATCTTTGGATAATTATTCCTCTGACTTTTGAAGTAATTAATTAGATAAATTTTTAATAACATGTAACTTTTCAGTTTATAGGCAAAATGGTTACGGATTCCAACTGTGAATCTCCTTTAAAATAAATCGTGTCTACAAGGTAACATGAATGCATGTTTTACTAGGTAGAAAATATTTAACAGTATATTATGGAAAATACTTGTGCATGCATACAATTAGTTCTACTTCTATAAAAAATGTTCTTTATGTATTAAAAAACTAGCTAATGAGAAATGAGCATTTCTTTACTAAGAAACATAATTTTTTAAATCTTATGTAAATAGGGGATGTTATTTCATCACTAGTTGGGATAGTCAACATAGAAGTTCCAAGAAAATGTCCCCTTGCATAAAAACTAGGACAGCTAGTCAACTTCCTCCAGAAATCACAACTTTTATTCAGAGCATCAAGTTCAGAGATAATTTGAGCTTCTGCAAACAAAAAGTTTTAGTTATACAAGATGAGTGGTGGATGCCCTCTGATTAACAATAATTCATGCTGAATTCCTGTTCACTTTTGTTAAAGTAAAATGCTATTATCTTTTCCCCTTTTCTAGCTCAGTCTAACCCACTTATTTCTATATTATTTCCAAAAAACTAAATACACCCTTTTAAAAAAATCAGCTTATCACACAGCCTTGGTTGGAAGGATGAAATAGAAAGTGCTTTTTTTTTTTTGTCCTACTTCCCCAGCCAAGGTATCTGCTTTAGTAGATTAAATGGCAACTGGCGACTTATGTCACCAAGAAGGATTTCACTACACCATGGCGGTAATTTGCAGTAACCTTAACAGCAAACTGCATTCTCAAGTACAGTGCAGTAATCATTTGAACACTTTTTTAAAAACTCTTTTCAAGACTATTTTTGTTGTGAATTCTACACAGTTTTATATGACTATATTATTTGAAAAATGTATCTAATGACAGATAAGATTTTGGAGATTTTATTAAAATATCCCAAATACGCTTTGTGTTTAAAAGAAAACTGTTATTAAGTTTGTCACATTTTAAATAAATTTTTAGAGCATTTGCTGAAAGTTAACATCCAAATTGAAAATCGGACAATGTTATTACATTTCTAATTTATTAATTACGTCTTCCGTTCTCTAAGATTCTTCAAATAGTATATGTAGCGTTTCAAAAAAACTAAGCATCAGTTTTCTGCTTGGCTAGGATTGTGCTCTGCCCCCCAGGCTCACCCCCTAAGGGCGTGGCATGGCACCACCCCTCATCAGACAGCAGCTAACAGCGGGATGCCAGGGCATAAACTTATGTTCAGGATGGAGTTTGGCCTCAGACCCTCCCCTCCCCCGCAGACGCTGTCATTCAGAAACACAATTTTATCTAAACATGCATCAAATGCACAGAATTGAGGTTCCTCAGCATGTTATGCAGTTTCTGTCACACAACAGAAAGTATTTATAAATGACAAGTGGATAATTTAATAAACACGACAAAACGCTAATGCCTGTGAGTTCCAGTGGAGAATCCCGCGTGTATCATTAACACTCTCACTGACGAACTGGAGGTGCCGGCTTTGCACACAGCACCTCCCTGGGGTGCTGGGGTGACCACCGCCTTAGGTGACAAAGAGTTTATTTTATCTGAAGCAAAACACTTTGCTTCCAAAACCCTGTCTTGTCTGGGGGCTGCTACCCTCTGAGTCACTTTCCGTCCTCCCACAATTACTTCCAATTTCTCTATTTTAGTGTAGATGAGCAAAACTACTGATAAATGAGAGTAAATGATTTTACTATGCATGACTTACAACTGCTAATTTTCCTTCCATTTTCTACTCTTGGCCTTGCTAATTGGGCATTATTAATGCAAAGATCAGAGAATGTATTTGACTCGATTAGAATAAAATGAGGGGTTTGGGGTAAGAACAGCCATTTGTCCCCGCAGTGGGCCCACCGGCTAACGGCTAATTTACAGGGAGGCAGAGGACATAATGAATGAGCCATCGGGCGGAGACGGGACAGCGTGCTTTCTGCTCTTTGGAAAAGCCTCCGAACGCCATGGCACGTCGTGATTCATAGCAACTTTCTCTTCTCCCCAAGGTTATCCTTAGAAGGTGTGAACATCACAACATTAAAATTATCATCATTATTTTTCCAATAAAATTGAGTTAACACCTGGGGAGAATAGTTATTAAAAATATAAAATGCATTAATAATGTGACTCTCCAATAAAAATTAGAAATAACGGTTATGTTTATTTTAAAAAATCTAGGTTAAATGGTTTAATAGTTGGTAATTATGCTATAATTATGCTTCAATGATTTTTTTTCACAATAATGTCTCCTTAATTTTGAACCTCACAAATCCTCAGGTATAGTTTAATGAAGTATAAATGTGGTTTTTATCTTTAAACAGTTATAGAAAAGAAGAAATTGGCATATAAAACAGATAATGACATTTAAAATATCAAAAATAAAGCATAAATTTTAATATAATAATTTAACTCCCTTGGCTAACGAGGTCTAATTTATTTACACTGTGAGAGGCACATCGGCGTCGGAAATGACGTAGCATCGTTATGGCTAATTAAAGCACTTTCTCTTTAAGGAGAAAAACTGATGGACACACAGCAGTCACACCAGTCACGGCTTCCCACGCTCCTCGCAGCTCTATCTGCGCAGGACTGGAACTGGTGACAAAACTTCGGGGTTCTGCAAACATGGGGTTCTGCGTCACACCCTCGGCCTCTCAACGCACAGGATGGTCCTTCCATGCTTGCTTGTACACGAGGAAGCTGAGCCCAATGACAGCTGAGGAAATTGTCTGAGATCATCCCAGCCCTTCCAGCCGTCGTCCTCCTGCGTGGCAAGACCAACCTGGATGGCTTCCCATCTGTCGCCCCCGGGAGACCAGCGCTCCTCCCAACACGTGACGCACATGAGAATCTCCAGGGGTCTTTTTCCCAAATAAACGTGCCCCCAGAGCGGCACTCGGGAGCTGCACATGTGATGAGCACGTGGACCAAGTGCCCAGGGCACCAATGCTGAGAGGCGTGACTGCAGCAGTGGGATGCTTCAGTGGCACAGAGGAGGGTGGAGGGAGTGCTCACATCCGCCCCGTCGGTCACTGAATCGTGACAGAGCAGGACACAGGTGGATGTGTCTTCTGAATCTAGCTCAAGGGGGACTGATTTAGTCATTCTCGCAAACCCCAAAGCTCAGCAAACGAGAGGCAGCATGAATCTACGTAGGCAGACAACCAATTACGATGGTAAACACTACACCGATCATATTACTTAAAGCCAGAATACATGTTGTCTGCAATCTCACATACTCCAGGGTAGGATGTTAGGCACAAGGTCTGTGAAAGTAAATGTCAAGTACATGGATGGGTTATACGTGTGAGGACGACCTGACAGTTCCAGTTCATACGCAGTGTCTGAACGCACGGCTGGATGATGGAAATTTCTCAAAGTTGTGTTACAAATTCCTGTAGGTATTAGGAAAATATCAGGTCTAGTTTGCTCCTGGCCTTTCTGATCTACTTGAAGAATGCTCTGTATTTTCTGATAAGAACTATTTTCAAAGCATAGACAGACATTATACATGCATGATTCTCAGAGACTCAGGCTTTGAGTGTTTCAATGAAATAAAATGGAATGGGCATGAGCCCTGCTAAAGATGGAATCCCACAAAGCCTTCTGCTTCAGAAATAATTTAGCTCTATTTCCAAGCGACGGCTCCTTCTAGCTGATCGGTGAAGCAGTGTGTGCTCGGTAGGTTTAAGCAGAGAGAATATTAATAGAACGTATCATACACAGAATTTAGGTGAAAATTAACATGTGAAGAGAAATTTAGGGGGAAATGAATTAGAAAATTGGTCAAATATTGAAAGAAAGAGAGAGGGAGGGAGGGAGGAAGAGAGGGAGGGACAGGGTAGTACTTTCACTCGTTTCACCAAATTGAAATGAAAGAAAGTCATTTAGATGGATTCAGCCTTGACCATCAAGTTCTAGAGGACAGAGGAGTAATGAAAATATTCACACATATTCATATATTAAGCAGCTTCTCCTTCCTCTCCCTGGAGGATTTTATCATGAGGAGCCTAGGAAATTAGATGAGAACGTGTAACAAAAACTCCTCATGATTAACAGTGTGCCGGGAAGCCCTGCAGTCCGCGGGAGAATCCTGCGTGAGGAGGCTCCCTGCTCCCTGTGACGAGGTCAGTCACGAGTTAGTTCACATCGTCCCCTGGAGGCTAAGCGCCTACGAAGTGAAAAGCTGAACTTGAACGTGCAGCTCCGACTCTAAGGGTTTCTAGCCTATGAATGAAAAAGCAGAATATCTGACACAATTTCCATGTTATCATAACACCTTTGGAGTGACGCAGGAATTTAGAAGTCTAATGCCACTTCCAGAGGCGAGGTACACCTCCAAGAAGAGGTGACACTAGAGGTGAGATGCACAGATTCGTGGAGGTTCAGCAGAAATTGGATACCTCTGGTGGAGAAGGCGGCACACAGGGGCCTGCTGCTTAAAGGCAGCTCAAGCAGGTAAACAACCTGTAATGAAGGGGCGTGGCTGTGGGGAAGTCAGTGGTGATGTGAGGGGGTGGGGCTCAGTCAGGGCGTGGTGAGGGAGCGTGGCCTAGCCAGGGCATGGTCATAATGAGGGGCGTGGCTTAGCCAGGGTGGGTTGATTGGGCGTGGCCTGGCCAGGGCGTGGTCATAATGAGGGGCGTGGCTTAGCCAGGGTCTGGATGTAATGGATGGGCGAGGCTGCAGGGAAAAGAGTGTTTTGAAAGGATGAAAGAAGATGAGGCTAAAGTAGATGGAATATGCAGCACGTAATGGAATGTGTGAAACAGACAAATGTCTAGCTAACGCAGTAAAACCATCCTGAGCGTAATGGAGTGCGACGAAGAGTTTGTAGCCAGAACCGTCTCCGTCGCCACGCTGCATGGCAGGTGAACCGAAACAGAGACGGCTGCAGGGAGGGAAGGGGACCGGGAAACTGCTGCAGACTCCAGAAAAGGAAGATGGGGCATGAACTAAAACAGCAGCAGTGGGATGCCTCCAGACTGCAGGGCACGAAGCGTCATAAAAGAAGCCATTTCAGAGAGCAGAGTCACTCGGCACCACGCAAGCCTGGCCACCCCTGTGCCTCGGGAAGCCACGCCCGGCCACTTTGGCTCCCTCGTCCTCTCTCAAGAGCTTCGCTTCAGGAATCTTCAGTGCCATTAAACGGTCTCTTGCATAACTTCCTAATCCTCAAAATCTCTTCCATTACCTGACTTCCTCAGACCACCTACACCTTGGCCTTTTCTTCTGACCCCTCTTTCGTGGGTCACTCACTTCACTCAGCCCCCGTCGCCAGCATGGTCCACCGCCCCTCCGTGCTGACCTAGCGATCTTTCAGGAATGCCCCACGTCATCCCAGGGGATGCACCTGCCTCTTCTCCTCCAACACCGAATGTGCTAAGTACTACTGGAGAAAATCAACACCGAACATGCTAAGTATTGCTGGAGAAAATCGTCGTCGTACCCGCCTCCAGGCCCCGGGGGCTGGCATGACCCACAGCCTCCTGGGTCTCCACTGCAACTCTCAGATTCCCGCGATGACTCACCAGCCCCACCCAAGTCCCTTCCAAGGCCTCTCATCTCAGCCCCCAAGCCCGGAGGCCAGGAACGAGCTCCAGCCCTCCCTTTGTATCACCACCTATATTTGCGTGGTGACTACGTTCTACTGATGAGTGGACATTAAAGGAATTTGTGCTTTATTTTCTCTTTAGTTTGGGAAAGCAGGTTTCAAGAAAGTCTAGGAGTCAGAGAAACAGACATAAATGGAACTGGACAGTTCATTTAAATCTGGAAGTTCTTTTTTTTTAGCTATAAAACAAGAGGTTGGAAATAAAACAATCCCTAAGATCCCCTTAAGTTTAGATAGAATTAATGAACCCTGAGTGCAATCACTTCAAAAATATATATTTTCAGATGTATTTTAAAAATACATCTCTTTTGAGTTTTATACCACAGATGCCTCATTATTGAAGTCTCTCCACACTTAAAATTCCATCCCACTTTCTGTCATAAAGAACTCATGTTTTCATAAAATTTTCTAAGTCCATAAATATATGTAAAAAGATACAGGCAAGCACAAGAAGTATAAACCTAAATTCCCAAGCTAAAATATGTCAAAATAAAAAGCACTTAGCAATGTGGATTTTAAAATATAAAACATAAATGGCCTGAATTAAGACAATTGTATGGGAATTAGTGCATCTGTGTAAAACGCATTAATGCGAAATATTCCAAAAGTTATATTTTAACTGGAGTAGAAGGAAGCACATAAATTCTTGTACAATGACTTTTCAATGACTAAATTATACCGAGTTGTGACTCATATATAAGAAGGACAAACAGGTTAATCAAAAAGCCTTGTTATATTCTATGCGATGATTCTTGGAATCCAATTATTTACCCATTAAGTAATCTCTCCTCTTTCAGCAATGATATCCAAACGTACATATATTAAAGAAGAGCTATGTTTTCAAAGGTAGAATACAATTGACATTGCAAGTTAGATGCACATGTATTTCACTAAAAAGCTCTTAATGATAACAGACTCACAATCACTTCCCCTACCCCAGGATACTGCCTGGTACAGGTGACTGTGACCATCCCCAGCCCCAGACCCTGCCACGGCCCAGCCACTGGCGCTCCAGCCCTCGGCTCCTTGGGCCGTAGACACAGCAGTGCCCCGCGGATTTAGCAATCTGGGCACCAAAAGGCCACCGCTGCCCGGCCCCCTAAGCCTCTGCCCCGCCCCCTAAGCCTGCCCTCTGCCCCCAACTCCTGCTCAGCCTCCTAAACTAGGGAGGGGAGAGGAGAGCTTTCTTCAGAAGCCTTCCAAACCCTCTCATTCTCCTAATTACCCTCTTTCCACGCGGGATTATTTTTCATGTGTAGTTCCTATTCAAAACCCCACAGAACAAGCCTGTAGGACAATACGGTTTGGGTCCTCATGCGACCACGATGTCACCATGGCCTTTTTGCTATTGTCTAGGGAACAATGGGCCTGTGTCTAGGATGACTTGTAGGATTTTCCATCTTCCTTCCTCAGCGCCTGCAAGCATTTCTTTGTAATCCTGGAGAGGCGACACTTGCCAATAATTGTCAAAGGCCAGATCTCTATCAGAAATGACGTTCATGAAAAAAAAAAAAAAACAATTTCATCTAAAACACTAAGAAAGAGAATAAACACAAATGAAAGATCAGGGTTGACAGTCTGCACATTGTGACGATATATTCAGTCCCAGAAGATAATTAAAATCCCGGGGTAAATAAACTATCTGTATTACAAATAACCGTCCTGAACCCGCAGCCTGCATGATGTAACTGCATCAAACCTCTTGTTTGTCGTTGCACCTGCTGTCAGGAGAACTGAATAGCACACAGATTGGTGGCTTAATCACAAAGCTAGAAAAAATCGGAAAGCATTTTATTCGATAATGAATCGTCTGTAGGAAGAAAGACAATCAGACGAATGCACAAACTTTCTCAGTGGGGAGGTACTCAGAATAACAAGCCCCTCATCACAGATGAACTCCTGGTGCTTTTAATAAACCCCATTGAAAAAATGTTCCTTTACCACTAAACACACAGGTACAAACACACGGGCAAATCAATTCCAGTTTCTACGAGAAAAGTTGGACTAAAAATATGGCCTCTCTTCTTTCCTTTGTTTTCAGCTGTCTCTTCCTAGTTATCACTTCTCTGCAGTCTGTAAACGCACTCGAGGTTCACACATCTGAACACAAAAACGTCCTCCCTATCACACACTCCTTTTTCGCTATTATTTTTCGTCTATTCATTTGAGAAACGGTCGCTGAGCGCCTTCAGGCTCCAGCTCCAGTTTTGAACTCGGAGGAGAGTCTGCATCTCGGTGGAGCAGAGGCCCGGCCCTCCCCCAGAGATTACACGGCCCCCCATTCAGAAAGCCGGCTGCTCGCCCTCCCTGCCCACTCGGAACCACCTCCCCGCTCCCTGGTGCGTGCCACCTTCCCCACCCCCTGCTCTCCTCGCTTTACACGTGCTCCCAGCAAATCGGACCCTCAATCACCCAGATGCCAACAAGTGTTCAGCTTACATCTCCACGTATACTGTGCAAGAGCAGGGTGGTTTCTCGGGTAGAAACAAGAAAGGTTTGCGAACTGGAGAATTTCTCTTTCTCATCAAAGGCTCTCATCTCCCGTCTCAGCTCCCATTCTTTCTCAACCAGTGGGCACGCAATCTCACGTGGCTGAGTGCTTTTTTGGCTACAAAACTCTGTGACACTTAAAAGCCATTACCAGATTTAACCCTCAGCCGTACCGATTACAGGAATTACACTGAGTTAATCCTCAGATCTGTGAGCATAGGACAAATGCCAGCTAACAAGCCCAGGGTGAAGCTGCCCAGCACACCGCCGCAGGCAGAGATGGCGCACAGAGCACCCGACCAGCGAACGCTGTTTCCTCATGAGAGGCTAGAGGCGGGTAAGTCACCTGGTGTCCTCATTCCCTGGGGAGGACAAAAACCCGAGAACAAAAGGACCACTGGCTCACCCCACAGAGCCTTTCACGGGGAGCTACAGCTCTGACCTCAGAGGGGACAGAAAGCTAACAGGAGTGACTATGCTGGTCCGTACGTGTCCCTCACGCCCCACCCCGTCCACAGCGCGAGGTGCACATTTAAGGGAAGAAGAACATGAGCACCCAGGACAGAGTGTTTCTCCGAATCGTGTTATATTTACAACAATCATGGGCATTACCAAAGCCATCCAGAGACACAAAGTTAAAACCCTCAAATATGACCATTTCTCAACTTTTATTGAAATCAGAGGAATTAAGGTACATTTCTCATAAAATATTTTCATCCTCTTTGGTACCCTGAAGATTTGCACCCCCTATAAAGGATTGGGGGGGTTTCTAAATATGGCTCCTGCAGAACCAGCAACAGGTGCATGCTGGATATGGGACCCCTTCTCACCCCCCATTCCAACTCCCCCACGCCCTAGGCTACACATAAACCATCATGAAAGCACCCCAGGAGAAAAATAAGACTCTGAAGCATCAAAAAGTCTTTTTGATCTGGAAAATACTTTTGTAGTATGACACGTAACAGAGTTAATTGCCTAAAGGGATGAAAGGAAAGCAAAGGCAAAGCAGAATGGCTTAAAAATGCCCAGTCTGGTGAAAGGGACGTGAGATAGCCATTTCTTCTATGCTCAAACCAGATGGCGAACTGTTCAGAGGACGAAAATCTACAGATGACCAAGGAACGGTCGTGTGATCTTTTGCGGACGGCAGAAGTGTTTCATAAGAAGACTGGCCCCGGGCGAAGTCGAGATGGCGAATTTAGGTTGTGATTTCCTTACTGTTTTCAGAATCTCGTCCTTGTCGGTCCACACTCTCTTCACTCACACAGACATCCAGACCTCCCCGGGGACGCTCACGGTGCTCCCAACCTAAACCCACACAAAACTGGCAGGCCCGAGATCACGCTGCGTGCTGTGACAGCGGCAGCGCCACCGCGAAGGACGGCACGGTAGGAAAGGCGGACAAGAGACATGCATGCCACGTGGCAGGGCAGGCAAAGGCCCTACGCCGAGGGTGCCACGGGCACACAGAGCGGGGGGCAGGAGCAACCGGGCGATGCATGGCCACCGTCCCAGAGACGAAAGGCGTCGCCTGCCCGGTTCTGAGCAGCCAGATACCACGGAATTCGCTGACTGCACGTGACCACATCTCCTTCTCAGCGACCCCACGTGGTGGGTAGTGACACGTCTGCCTTACAGGCGAGGAAATGGAGGTCCCATAAAGTCCCCAGGCAGCCTGCCCAAAGGCATCGCGGAGTGCTCAGCTGAGGGGACTGCTGGTGGGGGAGGCGGGGTGTTAAGGAAACAAAGGAAGAGACTGTGACAGGAAGTGAGGTGTGAAAGCGGAAATCTGTACGCTTTCTAGACCTTGAACTTAACTATAGATAAAGACAAATTGAAAATCAGCTCAGCTGAACTTTCCGGAGAGTCTACACTGGAGTTCAGAGCCAAAGCGTCCTTCGATAAGTGATTGGATAAAGAAACTGTGATGCACATATACCATGGAATATTACTCAGCCATACAAAACGATGACATGCAGCCATTGAGTCAACATGGATTTTGAGATAATCATGCTAGGCAAAATAAGTCAGACAGCGAAAGTTGAGAACCGTATGATTTCACTCATATGTGGGATATAAACTGAAAGCAACAAACAAGACAAGCGAAGACTCATGGGCACAGACAACAATTTAGGGGTTACAAGAGGAAAAAAGGGAGGAGGAAGTAAATAGAGGTAAAGAGGGTCAAATATACAGGACGGATGGAGATATGACATTGGAGTGTATAGATGAAGTATTATTAAATTGTACACTTGAACCCTATATAATTTTATTAACCAAAGTCACCCCAATAAATTTAATTTAAAAAATTCAATTATCCCTATCTCAAGTTTGGTACAGTAATGGCAAAAATGAGTTTTAAGACACAGAAAGATTACTACATATAATTAAGTGTAAATTATTTAGAAGCATTTTTTAGCCACTTTGTAGAATTTTTTAGTGAACTGCAAAATATATTGTATGTATGCAAAATATGTATTTCACAATCAAAATATAAAAAGTAAAATAATATAGGAATAAAAGTCCCTAAACTGGGTATCTAAGTACCTTTAATAAAAATATGATGATTTGTGCATTTGTCTTCAGACTTCTCACACACGTGTATGTGAATAGGTGTATTATTTCTAAAGAGAATCACATCTGTTTTATTTCTCTTTTGTAGTTATCAGGAAACAAACAAAAGCTAACAAACGAAAAAAAATCTATGCTTTGGATGAAATTTGATTTGCAATTTCTTTGTGGAGTACTGTTTCTCTTTATGCTGTCCTTCAGTCAATGCAATGTATAGATTACAGAATCAATAATCACATACAAGGGCAAAAAGGACACTATTTTGATACTAAGTATAGGGTCCATTACTAACATTTAACTTGTGTTAAATCGAACTAAAGAGCTTTGTGGGCTTAGCAGATAAAGATAACACTGCCGGTCTCAGTAACTGATTACAAAGTAGACCGGGCAGTGCAATAAAGGGGGAAAGCTACACTGTGGCTGGATACATGTAACAGAGAAGTCAGGAAAAGGGTTTTCTGCGCACTGTGTTAAGTAGCTTCATAACCTACCAGTATGGTGCCCTGGCCCCTCCAGACCAACTAGCACGGCTGCTTTATCCGCTCTTACGCCTCATGATAACTAAAAAAAAAACATTAGAAGAGCCAAGAGTCCATCTCCACGTTTGAATGCCACGACCCTGATGGAAACTGAAACCAATGCGATAAATGTAATCGGGAAAGCGGCCAAAAGTGTCTGACACCAAATACAGGTCGAAATGTTAGCTCCGGGGCTGACACTCTAAAAAACAGAAAACGACGGAGCGGCGCGAAGGGGGCGGCGCTGAGAAGCTGCTGACGGAAGCACTGCCTCACGTGACGACCGCCGTGCGGGACCGCTCTGCGCGCAGGAAGCTGAATGACTTCGTGCACCTGCTACACGAAGTCAGTGTCACTCACGATGTCTTCAAACACACCGACTCCCCGTCCCGCCCGGCCACTTCCTCCCTGTGCGGCCCATCCGAGCCGACCTCAACGGTGACGAAGGCCATCTTCACTCAGCGGTGCACACGCTGATGAAACGCCTTCATCCCCGTAGCATCCTAGCCCGTCAGCAGGCTGAAGACCGCCCATCTGCTCAACGCGCTCCACTCATCTGGGCATCATCGCAGTCCTTCTCGCAGACCTCTTCTCTTTAATGCTAAGGGATTCAGCAGTTTATCATGGTAAGCTTCTCAGCTAGAAGCTAATAATAAAATATTAAGATTTGGAGAGGCTTACCAATTGATATGGGTGAGTTTTTTGAAAATAAACATACAGAGTCTATGGCCCTGCCACCCCGAATGGGCCGGATCCCGTCTGATCTCTGAAGCTAAGCAGGGTCGGGCCTGGTTAGTACTTGGATGGGACATCATCTACGAAGACCAGGTGCTGTAGGAGTAAAAAGTAACAAAAATAATAATAATACGGGATTATAACATTACAAGGACCTTGTTACCTAGGGTTGCCTCACCTAAAACAAAAACTGAAAATAAAAATAAACAAACATACAGAAAAAGTCTATGAAACATCACATCATCTAATTCAATATTTTTTTGATGGGTTGCGTTGCAAAAAGAATATTGATTTCTCAGTGTCATTTTTTTCTAGCTCCTCAGCTGTAAACGTCAAGTATGGCATCAGGTGCTGCCTGCGTGGTAATAATCTCCTTGAAAACATCTGAAGTTCACACTGGAATTGTATCTGGGATCAGACTTCGCTCCCTTATCTGATTTAGGCAGAAAAAACCTTGCTAAGATTCGTGCATTGTATATTAGTACAAATAAAGAATATTCCTTCTCAATGATCTGTTTATTCATCAGGCAGCAAGATAAACAGAAAAGGTGCCAGGACCCCAGCTGGCACATCAATCACTTTATTTATACCTGGAGAGGAAATAAAGTGCTCTGCTGTCAACAGTCAATGTCAAAATCGTATCAGTCTGCCTCCAGCTGAACACTCCATGTCAGATAAGTCGCAGACCCGAGCGTTTGTATCAGGAGACATCACCTGAACAAACAGATAACAGTACAACCAGTGACGATGCACATATTGTGTCTGGAAAGGGGGAAACAGGGCTCCTTTTTTACTCCAAACAAAGAATGTTCAGATTCTTTTGGTTTGTCCGTGACTGAAAGCTTCATTATGACACTGAATTCTGAATTCCTATATCTGTGGTAGGTTAGAAATAGCACAGCTGCTTTCCATCTCCTCCTGTGAGGCAGTGAGGTCTCTTCTACTCCTGCCTGAATGTGGGCCAGCCCTGGGACATGCTTTGACAAAGAGAATGTGGCAGAAGTGACACCACGTGTCTTCCAAGAACTGGCCTCAGAAGGCCTTGCAGCTTATGTGGTCACCCTCTTGTGGCCCTGCGTGCCACTCTAGGAACGAGTCCAGGGTCGTCTCAGTGAGCACGAGGTGCCAGTGGAGACAAAGGTCTCCTGGGGGAGGTGCCCAGGAGCCCCAGCCACTCCAGACACCTACGTAAGGCTCAGCAGGGATGGCACCCTAGGCCAGCTCTCCTGCATCTGCATCCTAGGTGACTGCAAACGCACGAGTCGGCACAGCCACCGTCACCAGGCACAGGAAATACACCCAGCCGAACCCAGCATCGGGAGCAACACAACGCTGGTGGCTTCAAGGCAGGGTCCTGAGTGGTTCCTCCTGTGATCACAGGGAATTAACATGATGTTTCACGATGTCAGCGCCAATGTGCATGTAAAATGCTGCGAGCATCCAGAGAAGTGTTCGCGACTTAAAGGCAACTCAGCCACGCCATTACACACACACGCGCACACACGCATCACACACACCATACGCACCACACGCACCACACACACCACACACACCACACACCTGCATGCATGCACGCGCCCCAGCGATGATGCCTGAAAGTCACAGGTGACCATGCCTGTAAGGTGTCATCAGCACCGCTTACTTCAGCTTTGAACTTGGGACCACGAGTGTCTGACATTTATAGCTATAAGTAACAAGTTTATAAAAATGACCAGGGTGCAGTAAAATTATCTTTAAAATGAATCAAATCCTTGCTAAGCAGACATGTGAAAGGCCATCACTTCGTAAACTGAAAGGTCCCAGACTCGGAGGTGAAGCGACCCTGAACCCCAGTAACACCGGGGACCAGTCTGAGAGCGTGCTGCTACCGGGTCTGCTGCTTAATATCTACCTCTGTCCCCTCACTTGTGAAAGTGAAGATCAGCGCGCCTCCTTTGGAGAGCCAGTAAGACTTAAAGATGCCGTGTGTAGGGCGTGCCTCCCACAGCGCACACACGCAGCACGTCTCGGTTCCCGTCCCTGGTCCTGCTGCCGTCGGTAAAGTCGAGACATACCAGGAGCTCCCTCTACACGGCCCAGTAATACCCTTCCAAAACCCGAGGGAAGAAGTTGAAAATACATGAAATAAAGATATAACACACTACAAAATGCATGCAATATAAATGAATAAAGCTGTAATGCACATCAAAGATAAAAACATAGAAACTGACAGTGTAACGGTCGCTGGCTTTCGCAATACCTTGTGAACGCTCTGTTGGAACAACGCACGCCTTAAGGTTGGCCCCGGCTCAGGAGCGGGTGGCTCCGGGGTGGGTGGTGTTCCTGTGCTCGCCCAGCCCACCGCGGGGGGCAGGGAAGCCCCTGTCTTCTCCCCTTAAGACGCACAAGAGGAAAAGGGGAATACAGAAGTCCCAGAGTTCAAGGGCAAGTTCTGAAACATCGACCTGTGCTTCTAATTCATGCCCGTGCAGTCCACCTCTGGACAAACGTCACCTGGGGAGCGTGCTAAGAAAACCAGCCACCCCATGAAGAGGGAGAGCTCTTCGGGGTGCTGAGACTGAGGTCAGCACCAACCCCCGCAAGCAGGCCCGGATCAGCTCTGAACTATGAAAAGATGTTCCCTTGACGGCAAGCTGTCCACTCCAGACAGGCTGTGCCAGCCGATGGCTCCTGACCAGCGTTCACCCCAAAGTCTAGACGGTCTCGTCTTGTTTACAGAACCGAGCAAATGGGAGCTTTAGATAGATAGTTTATATAGTTTTATATCTACATGAGGGATCATAATTACAGAGAAATGTGCAGAATATTCTACAGAAGGAACAAAATTAAAGAGATTTTTCCAATTTTATTTAATCAGTTCGCCAGGATTGTTAATAAACACTATTATACTCTATGAATAACTGCAATCAATACTTATTGGACAAACATTATTTATATCAAAAAATCTAATATGGAAATGATCTATTTACAAATATTAAACTGTGAACTCTGCGAGCTATTCTTAGCTTTTAAAGCATTTTCACATATAGTGTAGACATATAGCCATATTTATGCTAATTTATGCATATTGTAGAAATGCAAAAATACTAATTAGCATGAAGATTACCATGAACGGAGATGGGAAATATATTTTGTAATAAGAATTTAGATGTAGCACGAGTTGATAAATGTGTTACCTATTTAAACATCTCATTTGAGCACAGAGAGGCACGCATATATATTGCACAATTTACATCATTAAAACAGTTTATCTATCCAAATTTGGTTTGGCTTTATTATTTACAAAGGAAATATACATATTTTCCCAGCTAAGTCATCAACGTATGTACACTAAATACTTTATAAGCGATCAGTTGGCATTTATTTTATCTTAACTGTTAAGATACTTCTTTTTATGATTTTTTGTTGCCTCTGACAACAGAAGGGAAATTAAATAGAACTTACTGGATTTTTCTTATGGGAATATTATATTTTAGGATCTGCTCACTGGCTAGGAAATGAGATAACAGCGTTTAAAGCAGCAATCAAACAAAGTTTCTGCACGGAGCTTTTTGTTGTTGCTCTAATAAAACATCTGTCTTCTCTTTTTTAAATAGTTCCCTACTTAGAGTACTTACAACTTTTGAGACATGCTTCAATTTAAAAAGTGCAGCGTCCTTTTCATTTAAGGTGCTTCCTAAGTGAGTGACAGATTTGTCATTTGAACGCACGCCATTTCATTGCTCCAGGCTATCAATGAAGAAATGATGTTGAATTTCTCACGGCTAAAAAAGTAGAAGAAAAACACACTTCCAAACTTTCCTCTGCTGCCCTCAGATGTCGTTTCAATGACGGGCTCTCCAGCTCTCTGAGTCAGTCTCGCAAACTCTTGCTTTCCTCTTCTGCCTCCGCCATCCCTCTTTTCCTAGTTTCAAAACCCTGAAACCGATCACACGCATCCCGTTTCTTCATCTGCAAGGCAGGTGACCTCCAAGGTGTGCAGGCGGCTCACGCGGTCCAGGCAGAGCCCCAGGCGACACGCCGAGGCCCAGGGCAGAGCACAGCCTCTGCTCTGAGCACGGACATGCCTGGGGGCTACACGGCTGCGTGCGGCGCAGGCCGCAGGGGCCCAGCCACCGGGATTGGCCGTCGCCCTCCTCGCACCCAGGGCAGGAGTCCCGAGGGAAGGGGGACATGAGCGCCCGGGGCCAGGCGCATCCACGGCCCAGTGCGCCAATGGTCTGTTCTCGTAAAGCTGACAGTTCAGGCGAACGCACTTAAGAGGACCAACGAGGTTGTATAACCGATTGTAACAACACTGGTCCCCACGAAACCATGTTTAGTTTTAGAAGGCTCCTGGATGGAAACCACGGAAGACAAGACTGAAAGCGGAGCCTAGGGGAGCTGACTCTCCCAGGGCGCGGGTCTCCTCAGCAGTCTGGCACCCGCTCCGAATTGCCGGGCCTCGGTCTGGTTGTCAGAAACGGCCCCGCGTGAGCAGGCGGAGCCTGCCTGCTCCGTCCAGTCGGAACCGTCCTCGGCTCCACAGAGGCGTGAACCAGGTGACAAGCCAGTCTGCATCAGAGCCGATGGAGAATCAGCCAGAACGTTACTGTCGCTGGAGTGGCAGCGACACCGGGAGACAGGCTTACCTCGTGACCACGAGAGCCACTGCGGCCGGCACACAGGGCACGAGGACAAACCTCCACAGTGGTTTTGGCCACGTGAACAAAATTTTGTGAATCTAAATGTTAAATGTTTGTGAGCGCCGCCTTCAAACATATTATGATAGCCCTACATGCATATTACTTGTAAATATCAACAGGACAATATCACAGGTAATCCAAAGAAACACACGATCAATAATGCTTAGGGATGCTGCCCTACACCGACGCCTATCAGAACACTGGTGCAGACAAGGTGACCTTGTTCAAATGAAGAGTTCCGACCTGCTGCTAGGGAATTCTGGAGCCAAGCTCCGGAAGAGCCCGCTCCGAGATGAGAAACGCTCTCCTTGAGAGCCCCGAGTGGTCACTTCGCAGCATGTTTGCTTTTAGAAACAGCAGAGGTGTATCTATGCCACTTTTCTATTCAAAGTCACAAAAGTAGGACAGGGGATATTTGCAGTAAGACGAAGACACGTGTCCTCAAAGGGATCTAACTGGGGCGATGGAAGTGGGAGAAACAACACAAACAAGGGACGTCTCGCCCTCATGCCAGCAAGTGACCTTGCCCGAGACTGCGCGCCCTCTGTGGGGTAGCCACAGCATGGGTTAAGGATGGCCCCACAGCAGATTAGAGACCCCTGCACACCGTGGAGAGCCACCACACTCACGAAACAGCCCAAGGTTGTGCTTAGCTTTGGCGCTTCCCACTGGAAGAGGTTTTGAAATGATCGCTTCCTTTCCACGTGCAGGAAGAAGTACCTACATCACAGGTGTGGGTTTTAAAGGTAGTATCTATTGTTTAAAAGTTCACTGAGAGCCAGCACTGTAGTCAGAGCTCTGCTCCGTCATGCGCCTCCCACCTCTGCCAAGAGGCAACGGCCTTGGGCAGTTATGTGAAGTCAGTTTCAGGTCGGAGTTAGCAAATAGCTTACAGATTTGAAAAACTGTATTTATGGCAGTCAGTCTAATCAGAAAAACTAAATTTGGGATCAACTGCACAGCTATCAAAACAATACAGGATTACAAAAAAAAAACTATTATGACCTAAAAAGGTTTATGTCTATACTTCTCAGTGTTATTGTATAAATGTCTTTCTGAATCCGATTCCCCCTAAGAGGCTGCATGAGTTTGGTGACTTGCTGGGCCTCGGTTTGCTCGTTTTTTATGTCAAAGTTAATAACGCCACCCAAACCACAAAGCTGCTGGGCAGACTTCATCATATAAACCTCTACAGAAACGTAACACAGACATACATGAGAAGATTGAGAAGATCGGTGTAAGTTATTTGTAATTGTAAAGTGTAATTCTGGAGCCTGTGGATCTACTACTGGTCTATTATAGACCCATTTGCCTTGAAATCTAAAGGCTTGAAACTTCCCGTCCAACATTTTTGGCTAACCACGCGACATTGCATCTTTGTACTATTCATGTAAAACTATCTTCTTCCTAAGTTGCAACTATAATAGGTAGTAAACCTTATGAATTCTTCAAATTTCTTGAGGTCCTCTAACACTTTAATATTATTTTTAATTACTCTTTATGTGTTATTGCATTGTTTTCACCATCATTGTTTTACCGTGAGAACTTGCACAGGTGAATGGATAATGAAAACACATGCTCTTACAAAAACACTATTTTAACAGGTGACAACTATCTGCTTAGAAGAAAAGGTTCTCAAATTTATCAGTACCCAGTTATGAAGATGACACTTTGCTAATGTGCCATGGCAAAAACTGCAAAGTGATTGAGCAAATTTTGCATCTGTCAATATTCTAGCACAAATTGTGCATCTGAACTGCCGTCATTCATGTGCGTGCCTGCTTTTGCGTTCCTAACCTGTCCTGCCTCGTAATCCCCCACGTTGCTCCCAGAGTCCCTGTGACGCACACAATGTAAAGGCTAGCACTGCTTCAGGACAGTCACCAGGGGACAATCACTGTGCAGTCTTACCAACCCACTACCCAAGTGCTTTGTCACTGTTCACTAAAAGGGGGAAAGAATCTGATACCCAGTCCTTCTCTCTGGTCTGGAAGGAAGCCCCCACCAGGGAGAGTCAGCGTCTAAAACTCCTGCGGGTCATGTGGCTTTCTCTCCACTGTGTTTAAGACGACGAGTCTTTCTGTGAGTAAAATCTGCTCCTTCCTTTGAATTCATGCAGGTAGGCGATTTGGTTTATTGAGTGTACAGTTAAACCTTCGTCCTGTTTGTAGTAACAGAACGTGTCTGTAAGGTAGTTGGCTCTTGTTTGCCATGCTTACTTGTGGTTAACAGAAGCCTTTTGATGAGTTGTAGCAGCATCCAATTCATAAATTGCATCAGCATTAGTTCAAAAAGAGAATGGCTATTTCAGAGGCTGTTATTCCACGAAGCTAAAATTAGTTTGTATCATTTGGGGTAGGAAAAAAAAAAAAAGGTTGTGAAACATCCTTATATCATAAATAATGCACACTACGATCAGCTCACTGCACACAGCCAGCGGGGATAAAAGTCGGGATCTTAATGCCAACGAGGGCCCCGCAGGAGTTCAGAGAAGAGAAATTGTTAATTAAAGTAGCACGAGGGTTAGTAACTCCTCTGTGGACCAATAACCACAGAAGGAAGACAGTCACAAAGAAACTGGGCCACCAGTAAGTGGCCGTGGCGCCCTCCACACTGGCGCCCGCCCCCTCGCGTAAGTGAAAGGAAGGAGGGGTGTATAGGGGGTGGGCAAGAAGTAATGCCCCTCACGGGTCAGAGGCCCTTCGGTACCCAGCAGACCCAATTATTCCATGGATTTCCAGAACATCAGGGGGACCCGGTGAAGAACCACAAACGAGAGCACTGGACTAAAAATTACACACACATCTTACTTCTCCTTGTCTATCTGATGCTGCTGCTGCTCCATACATGTGTGCGCGTACACCCACGTCTGGTGGGCACGCAGCAGCCATGTTGTGACCACAAGGAAAGCCAACATGATCACAGAGATGCACACTGAACATCACTGAACTATTATTTGACCACTGCCAGAAGACACTGACCGTTGAGAAAAACGAACTCTCTTTGTGTAAACACCTTCCAGGTTGGATGCGTCTCCACCTGAAGACAAGAGCATCCGTAACTGATGTGCACAGTGGATGGGAACAGAGGGAACACTCAAAAGACCCGAGAAGTGGAATCCACCCCATGAATAAATAAGAGCACTTCTGTAACGAGCTAATTACGATCACCAAGAGAAAGGGAAATTTCATGCCCACAGCTTTAGCTATCAGCCAAACTATCACGCAAGCATGTCGGAATCTAACTGAAGCTTCATGCTAAAGCTCCAGGGAGAGAAGCTGCTGGTCGGTAACCGGGGAACAAAAGGAGAAATCCAACCTGAAGGAAGGTTTCCCAAGGGTAGAGGCGAGGAGCGGGTGGGAAGAGAGAGAGACACGAGCAGCAACAGAAAACGCAAGGCTGGTGTGAAAGACAAACTCCTACATTACTTATAATAAGTCATGAATAATATTAAAGTCCCCTCATAAAAGACAAAAACTCTCAAATGGACAAACGCATAGACATGCACACGCCCATGGACACATGACAGAATGGCAGTGTCCGCCAGTCTTCCATTCTGTCTCCCCTCTGCCCTTGAAATACAAATGGAATTCTGCTGGGAGTTGCGATGTGCTCAGCCCAGACGCTGGCCTTCCGCTTCTGACGTCTGGTGAACAAGCCCGTGTGGGGTTAAAGTCAGGGTCTCACCAGGACAAACAGGATTCACTCTTCATGTTCCCACCAAGGGAATTTAATGGGAAAAAGGAAGCTGGGCACGAGAAATGGGGCCACTATGCAGAGAGACGCAGGGAGCGGGTGTTGCTGGGTCCCCAGGCAGAAGGGAGCCAAAACGGGCCAGTGCTGGAACTTTCCCCAAGACAGATGGGGGCGGGGCTACTCTCACTGTCCAATCACCTTCCAGAGCCAGTGAAGGAGCAAGAAGGAGTCTTCCCCACCCCGTCCTGTGACCTGTGACAGGCAGAGCAGGTGTATCCTACTGGTAACGGCATGTCTGCCAAAGGGGAGAGACGCCCCCTACTGGAGACAGCGTGGTTTTGAAATGTACCCCCAGAATGATAGAACTGTTCCTAGTTAACAATGCAACATTCTGACAAACATAAAGGCTTCAGTAACCTACTTAACTTTGTTTCAATCAATGTATCCACAAAATTATATACACTAGCCTAAAACGACCCATAGTTTTCAAATATTTATGAACGTGCAAGCAAATTAAGCATTTATTAGGCCATGAAAAAATTAAATGCCAAACAGTAGAAATTAAGTCCATCCCGTTCCATTTATGATCCACGATCACTACCTGCAAAAGGCAGAGAGGACATTCACAAAATCAAAGCGGAAACACAGTCTACTGAGAGTTTGGTGCCAGTGACCACAGAACCCGCATTATGCATCAGAGAACATTCCCAACCTCAGATGCACTTCTGCTAGAAAACAGGAAACGCTGAAAATAACATCGTTAGTCATTCGCCCCTGCATTTCTTTCATAGAAAAAGAACTAAAAATAATTAGTTACAGAGAAGAATGGAATTATGAAAGATGATGATATAAAGTAATGGCACATTTGAAAAACAGTGTTTATCAAAAGCTGGTCTTGAAACCAATAAGATAAACACTAATTAATTCTGATTACAGCCTGTGAGAGAGGGTAGAATAAACATGAGAATGGCAAAAAAAGCCAGAACTAAAAATGCAAAGGAGATTTTTAAAAGGAAAAGGAAGCTTTTATTAGATAATTTAAAAAGCGTATCTATTCTAGAAGAGCATATGTCACAAAAACTGCCCTAGGTTAGAATATTTGAGGCTAATTCTCATCAAATTGAAAACATAATTTTCATTTTTATAAATTTTTTTGAACACTTGAAAATTCACTTTCCTATCAAGTCTAACAAATCTTTCTGGGAGAAACAGTTTTGTATCATCTGAAGTGTTCCGAACACGTTGCACTAGTGTGCTCACGCCACAACGAATGCCATCCTCCATAACGAATACCGGGCCAGAGCCTACAGCTGGGAGAGCCCGGCCCAGCGGCACAGAGGCAGGAGGGCCAGGGCCAGGGTGCCGGCTGCTGGGCCCTGGCGAGGGCATGGTTTCTGGCCCGTGGACTCAGCCTTCCTGCTAGGTCCTCCCAACACGCCTTGGTGCACGTGCACGCAGGGGGTGCTGCTAAGCACCCTGGCGTCTCTTCCATAAGGACACTAAGTCCTGTGTGATCAGCCCTCACACCACTCCTCCAACCCCCCCAACCCCCGCGAGCTCCTTTAAGTAGTTCCCTGGGGGCTCCCACTCCAAACTTGGCCACGACGGGGGCGCTAAGGCCTCAGCTATACTGTTCAACGTGCACAATGCATCCACCACGGGGACGGGGAGGGGCAGATTTCCCCAGCTCACCCCATAAAGATTTCTAACTTAGAAATCAGACATCTAATCAGATGCAAAACCACCCAATTAGATAGTAGCAAATCAACTCCAGTGTTACAATAAAAGATTAAGCGAGGTTTATTTTGGGATTGATAAGCATTAAGAAATTTACAACTCTAGACTGTGCTAAAACTGTGTTTTGCATTTCTCCAACAGAGAAGGTTTCCTAACCTGCAGACGACGGCAGATACAGGCGCTCGTGGCTAAGCGAGGGCGGTGGGCGTCAGCGCGGGGCCCGCCACGCATCGCGGGAGCCAGGGCGCATGCGCACCTGCTGGAGGTGGGCGTCGCAGAGAGTGGCCAATATGCCTGGGGCGTCTGTCTTCTCGGGGGACAGGTGTCCTTCCCGCTGACTCCACTCCCAAGCGAGCGCCTGAACCCACTCCAGCACGTGGCTGCTACCGTGCCCCTTACACACTTAAAGCGCACACTTCATCCCATATCGCGATAATTTAGCAGGTGGCATATTAGCTCTTAAGCAAGAATCTGTCATTTCTAATAAAAGAAGGTAAAGGCCAGTTAATTGCAGACTAAATGACTTAGCAACAACTCGCTTCACATGGAATTTGAGATTTCTCAGTTAAAAGGAATTCAGTATTCTGCAGGAAGTGTCATTCTCAAGGTGACTGGAATATTCTCTCTACAAAAAATTTTTTTTCTATTAACGATCAAAGACCTTCATTTATTCTTTACCCCTGCAGGCCAAACAGTGATCTCGCATTAGTCATCTTCGTCCTGGATTACTTTGGCACATTCTGTACAACAAAACCAAGTTTTGGTTTTTTTCACCATTAAATGCTTCCTGTTTATTTTTTCCATTTGAATATGTCATTAAACCTTAAAAACAACAATGTTTTTCCATGACAAATCTTACCTAAATCTATTCAGGGCTTTCTGTTCACAACAAATATTATTTTTCTGAAGAGTGAGCAATAACAATTTTTTTTTTTCTTAACCTCCTTTTCATCCAAAATAAAACAGCATCGAAAAACTAAAGAAATAGAATGGAAGAATCAGTTTTTCAATGAGTTCCCCCTAAAAGTCACAAAAGAATTTGACATTTTGATTTGCAAATTTTAAAAATAAAATCAGCACTTGGAAGCCAGTACTATAAGTAACGAGCATTTATGAAGCGAGCGCTGTATGCCGGCCACCATGTTACACGCGCGAAGTCATTTAATCCTCAGAACGGTCCCGTGAGTTCCAGTGGGATGATGCCCTTTTCGCCCTCGGTAAATCTATAAACATGTAGATGAGATGCAGAGTGGTAAAGGGCTTGGTCTAAGTTTTTGGATTTAGAAAGAGAAGGACCTGGGACTCGGAGGCGGGCCGTCTGACTCCTCAGCCGAAGCCCACAGCCCGCGTTCACACCGCAGAACCTGCTCCAACTCCAGGGATGCTTCCTGCTCGTCACACCCAAGGAGCCAGAGGGCCTCAGAGGCGGGCAAGGCCAGCCTGCCGTCCTCCGGAGGTCCAGGCGTCGTAGCAGACAGCGCAGGAATTCATCTGTCTGTCTTCTAAAAAGATGCCTGATAACGAACTTCAGAGGTTTGATCCCTTAATTCCGCAAGGCCAGACGCCTCTTCCACAGATAGAAACGAGTTGTGAATCTGTCGCCCGTAGGAAGCAAATAAGCCTGTAAACCCGGCGTATTACCATGTACGAAACGCCAGCTACATGGGCGGCAAGGAGAGAAGCGGACGCCACGTGTGTGGATAAACCGCTCTGTGGACAGTGATGCTTTGCATGCATCTGCATGCCACAGGTTCATCAATAAAGTGAACTGAGCAAATCAGTAAATTACGAGTAGAAGTGATGAAACTAGCGTTGATTATGGCACAGCCTATTACGGAGGTTAATAAATGCTTGCACGTCACGACAGATCTGTCGGGAATGGGACCACGTCTTTGCTAATGGAGGAAAAACTCAAATAGCACTCGAGGGCCCGGCTGGCTGCATTTCTAAAGAGATTTGGGGAGAGGACATTTTCTAGTTAAGGTCGATATGAATTTATATCCAGCCAGAAAACTCAGATTGAGGAAAGATTGAAAGCCACACCGTTGGGACACGAGAGAGCTTGCTCTCGGGGGAGGCGGCAAGCTAGCCTTCTCCGAGGCCATGCCAGTGACAGGTTTTCCTGGGACACAGGGCTGCATCTGCTCTGTCTGTGATGAAGAGCAAATGACATCTCATGCAAAGCAATGTTTGCATCAGCATTCTGACATTTTTTAATGCATGCACTAAAAAGTCATACCGACTCTGGCTTCCGCAAGATACAACAGCCGCCCTTTCTACTGCAACTTTGCACAAGTAAAGGTTTCCTAAATTTAGACATTTTCACTCTGTTGAAATGTTCTGAAAAGCCATTGTTGCAAGTTAATTCAGAGGACATAGTGGGTGATGAAGGATGTGATTCTCCCAGCATCTGGGAAGGCTCCGTGGACCCCAGCAGGACCCGAGTCTTGGTCTGGTCTCAGAAGTCAAGATAAATGTTACTTGTTCTGAGGTCGTTTATTTGGGAGGAGAGAACTTGGACAAAGTTTAAAGCAAACTATTTGAAAGAACTTTTCTCACAACGTTACTAAAACAGGCTGAGTTGAAGAAACATCTCACACACTGCCCAAATTAAGCCAAAAAAGATGATTCAGCAAGTTTGATGCCAAGAGTATAAATGGCTTTACATAATTTGATGAAATTTAAATACAGCGAAAGGGTAAAGCTTTGTTACCGAGATGCCTTTTCCAACATTTTGAGCTACTGAGTGAGGAAAAAACAACCCACAACGACCTTGCTTAGGTGTCGATCTTAATAGGACTGTCCCATGAAATTACTGGGCGACTGTCATTTGTTTGCACTGGGAAGTAGTTGGCACGTAAATACTTTCCTCAATGACTATAAAGAAGAAGTATGTATTAAACAAATGACTACTTCTCCCTAATATGAATATCATAGCCTAGTCTCATCTCCCATTTTCCATTTCTCAGTTTCTGCCTGTGTGAAGAGAGCGAGGTGACCGACAATTTGTACTCTTAAAATAATAGAAGTGGAAAAGCCACCTGACATGCATTTTCACCATAAACACTTCTACTGGTCTGGTGAGCAATCGTTGCGGGGGACCGTAGGAGAGGAAAGAGATTTTCCTTCATGGGTCGTATAAAGATGTTATTTTGAAACATTTATTTAACATTTGATTTTAAAACTACCATGTGTTCATTACTTAAAGAATAAAATATAGGGAATAAATGCAGGAGAAGGAAGAGGAAGTCACCCATCATCCACCTGCCCAGAGAAAATCACTTCCTTACATGACAAAAAATAAAATAAAATAAAAATACCACCCACACCGCGCAGTGATCTGTCTTTCTATCTAACAGTAGATGGCGAACATCTCGCCAGGTCAGAAAACACCTCCACCACCAGGTTAACCGGTACACGGAGAGAGCAGTGCTCTCTGCGCAGCTGCCTCATTAGGGAAACACCCTCAATTATTTCCTTAGGATGATTTCCTAAGAACAAGGGGTAGAAGCTTTGGATAAATAACAAATTGCTTTCAGAAAGTTCATGCAAACTCACACGCTTACCCAGAGCACACGAGGGCTCCATATCCCCATATCCTGATCGCCATTATTAGTAGTATTCTTAACCTTCATCACGTTATGGGTGAATATCTCTCTTACATTTAGTTTTCATTCTTAAAGGTGAGCCTGAACGACTGTCTGCATTAGCCATTTGCATGTAATATAATCCTGCAGCATCACTAATCACCAGGGAAATGCAAATCAAAGCACAATGAGATATCACTCTTATCTGTTAGAATGGAATCATCAATAAATCAACAAACAACAAATGCTGGCAAGGACGTGGGGGAAAGGGCACCATCACAGTGCTGATGGGATTGAAGAGGGTGCAGCCACTGTGGAAAGCAGCGTGGAGATCCCTCAAAACAGTAAAAATAGGGCCAGTAATGCCACTCCTGGGTATTTATCTGCAGAAAACAAAAAGGCTAATTTAAAATGATATATGCACCCCCGTGTTTACTGCAGCATTACTAGTAACAGCAAAGATATGTAAGCGACCTAGATGTCCATCGACAGATGAACGGATAAAAACCAAGATACAATGGAATATTACCCAGCAATAAAAAAAGAATGACATCTTGCCATTCCCAACAACATGGATGGACCCAGGGGGTATTGTGCTAAGTGAAATAAGTCAGAGAAAGGCAAATACCATATGATCTCCCTTATTTCTAGAATCTAAATAAACAAATAAGTAAACAAAACAAAACAGAAACCGACTCATAGAGAACAAGCTGATGGTTGCCAAAGGGTGGAGAAATGAGAAAAATAAGTTAATTCTTTTAAAAAAGAATTCCATAGGGGATATTTGGGTGACTGTTCTCTCACAGTGGGTAAGTGGGTAAAATGGCTGTAACACATGGAGCATCTGTTTGCCAACAACAAATAAAAAAATAAAAAGGCTACACTTTTATTAGGTGATGAAAAATGATAAAATATAAGTGTTTAATTTTAGCAACAGACACATACACATTTTCTACACATTTAGCAGCTCAAGGTATTTGGTTTCAAAGAAGAATAAATGAACAGATGAGTGAAATGTGATTATTCTTCCCATTAAACAGATTTATGAATTGAAAACCATCGGCATGGTGGCCAGCGAATGGACACCTGTCTGGAAGAGGTTCTGAGACACTGAGCCACTCCAAGGCTGTGGCAGCTCTGAGCGTATCCGCTGACATTGGGGGAAGCTTAAGATTCTCAGCACCACCTTTCAGGATTCCTAACCAATGGACGAAAAGCAGCAGACTGAGATCAAAAGATCACACCAGGTGTGTGTTGGAGAGCTTAAGATGGGTGCAGTACGCCAGCCATGATGACTGACCCGCCCTTGTCACAGGGAATGACCTGGAAGACAGAGGGCCAGCTGAGGAAGGCCTCGCACCACTGGCAACTGGGAAGACGGCATCCAAGGGAACCCGAGCCCCCTCGTGACGCAGGGCTGCCAGGGACGACCCAGCTCACCTTTGCCTCTGGGGAGGAGATGGGATGGAGGAAGAGCGAAGCCAGGGAGGGCGTCAGAGAACCAGAAAGCCGAGAACGGTCTAAACGAATGGTCTTGGAAATAAGGAGCGGGGAAAGCCAACCACAATGGTTTCCGTAAAGTTTAATTCATTAGTAAGAACTTTGTCCTACAGGATGTTTTATACATCTAGAAAATATTCGACTGGGGGAAAATAAATACAGTCTTTCCTGAGGACTTCAGAGCAGCTGCTTGTCATCTCTGTATTAGGTGAAACTCTAAGAGGCAAAATGTAGAAGTAAAAGGACAAATCAAAATAAATATGTGCCTCAGAAGACAATTCTGGGACACTGTCCCACAGGACAACCGTGAAAAGGAACAGGCTTGCTTTGCTTGCTTGTTTATTTCTTTGTTTGCCTCTGCTGATGTCAGCAGCCCCAGGAAGCCGGGAGGGTTTCTGAGCATTGCTGGATTCCCTGGGGATCCCGAAGGAAAGTTCCACATCACGAGAAGCTTTAAAAATGTGAAGCTAGAGTGGGGCTGAATCTGGTTATTTGAAGGCCTGGAAATCTATGGATTTCTAAAAAGAACAATCGATTATAATTCTATAACACTGAATCGTAAAATACTTCCACATGCATGAACTGTCAGGGGGGCGTTTGATCACCATGTCTGAGTCTGAGAAACTGAGGCACAGCTTTGCTACGCGATTCAGCAGAGCCTTGGTTCCAATGACAGAGCTGGAATTTAAATTTACGTATTTGATTCGCTCGGTGCAATGTTATTTTCATTGTATCTTAGCCAATTCACATTCAACTTGAAATAAATTGTGTCATAAACTTCACCCTCTTTCCTTCCGCCCTCAACCACTTTAGAGTCCTACCAATGTGTCTGTGAATATCCCAGTTTTTTATGACTGCTTAAAAAGCAATAATTTGCTTTTATCTAACCCCAATTATTGGGAAGCAAAGAACTGGAATTGGACCATCAGGTATTTTCCAAGATGACAAGTATAAAAGCCCCACGTGCCATTTTTTCTTTCTTTTTTTTTTTTTTTTGGCATCTTCCTCAGAAGTAAAGGTGAAATTAATGTAACTGCTGACTATATTAGGTGACTAAGGGAAGAAATAAGAAATCGATTCTGAAAATAAGATTTACCTTATTGATGAATTCCAAAGATAAGAACATCGTGTCATGTGACTAATGTCAGCTGGGTATGATGTGTCATTTCGTGAACAACGTAAACCGCATCCGATGGAACTAAAATGAAATTTCTATCATCCAGCACTCCGGCAAAGCATAAGCATAGCCAGATTTTTAAAAGGAGAGATTCCCTTTCTGCTTTAACAGAAAAAAAAAATCAATTTCCACTTTTATAGCCATCTCCTGGGGCTTTCATAAGAACGCAATAATTACTACATATGAATGAATCTGAGCCAAATTATTTGTAACTAATTAAGACAATTTGATGAGATGATGAATAAAGGGAACTCTTGGGAGGATCTTAAGCACGTTGGGGAAAGAACAGTTCAATCTCGGGATCCTGAGACGGAGATGCTTCTAAGATGCCCATGGGGAACGCTCCACGTGTACTGAAAACAGAGCCGCAGCGGCACTCAGGATCAAAGTCCAGCAGGAGAATAAAGTGGGGAGACTCGGGACGGCAGTGATGGGGCTGCGGGTGTCTGCGAGCTCACCCAGGAAGAGGGCCCAAGAAGAAGAAGGCGCAGCCTGGATCTGAATCTGCAGCAACACGAGAGCTTACAAGATGGACGCAAGGGAGGCTGGCGATGCAGATCGAGGGCCGGCTAGAGACGGAGGGGAAGGAACGAGAGGGGACAGGGGCAGGACAGCCGGGGGGTCACCCATGCTGGAGGTGAGCGATGAAGGGAGCTGCCGCTGGCCTCGCGCAGCGCGGTGTGACGGGTCCCTGAAGAATCCACTGAGCAGTGGCCGAGCCAGGAGACACGGCACTGAGGGGCGAGGGGGAGCGGAGAACGCGGGCTAGTGACACGGCTGTTCCTTTAAACAGCTTGCCTCTGACGTGATGCAGCTGCTGTGACCTTGTGACGTCCAGACCGAGTCATCTTCGTTTCACTTTCTTCTGAAGACTGGAGGGACTGAACGATGTGTCAGTATTGATGGGAAGAGCGCGTAGAGAGCGGAAGGCTGAGGATGCAGACGGACGGTGATCCGCTGGGCAGGCTGGATGACAGCGTGAAGGCAGCAGTTCCTCGAGGAGATGCTGACTTTCGTTACTTACCAGTGGCGGGGGATGGGTACCAAACTGTCACATTTATTTGTAGATGCAGGAAAGTTAACGGAATGCCTGTCTTATCACTTGTTTTCATGGTTAAGTAGCGAGAGTAGTCGTTGGCTGAGATTCAGATGGAGCAGGAAGGATGGAGGCTGGAATTGGGTTTATAACGGTTGAAATGAGTATTTTGAGACAGGGCGAGCAAGCCCACCGGAGGAGACGGGAGACGAGCAGGCCAGGCTGACGGGACCAGCTGAGTTCAGTGACTGTGAGTTATAGAACTGTCAGCTCGCCAGGCAGCGTGAACACGAACCCACTGTTCCCTGTGGGAAGGGTTCTGATTACTCAGGAGTGGACAAGTTAGCGAGAAGTCATGACCCGGTGTTCAAGAAGGAATTTTGGAATTTCACAAAGTTGGCCCTAAAAACCACAGGATATCCGACAAATTGAAATAGGTTCAGTTCCAAGTGCCCACCTAGCGCCATACATAGTTATTACTGATAAAATAACGTAAATGAAAACTAAGGTCTGCATTCACGCAGCAGAAAAATTCAGGAACAAAAGGAAATATTATATCAGGAGACCAAAATCAAATTAAAGAACAGAGGAAGCACTCTTATTAAACCGGTGGGAACAGAGAGGAGGTTTACACATGCAGGTGGACGTGTAGACACACTGTGTGCCTCCACCGCACACTGAGCGGCCTCCTCCAACCACACGGCCACACCTAGGTGGCCTGTGAGAGCCGCGGCCGAGCAGGCGTGGGGGTGTTCTCGGTCTCTGAGGACTATCTGGTGATAGGTGAGTACAGAAGTTTCCTGGACGGATGTCTGTATAAAGCAGTTATTTAATATTTTAATATAAAGTTAAAAGTCTAAATTAGAAAACAAAGCCTGCATTTCTCTGCCCTGACCAAGAGCTCATTTTTTGACCCCTGAAACCACAGACTATATCTCTGAAGAGGCTGTCTGTCTAGCTGCCTTTGACATAACCATGCCAGCCCACCGGACACTCCTTAGTCGCTATTTCACTCGGCCTCTCTGTGACTTTTGACATTTTTAAACCTACACCTAAAAAGTGCCCAAAACAGAGCAGGTCCTCAGGAAACCCCTGTGGAATAAATGTTAAATGAACACAGATATCGGTTAGAGTCCTGAGTTCTTTAATCATACATAAATCAAAAGTATTCTTGAAAAGGTTCTCTCTTAATACAAGCCAAATGTCTTAAAAACTTTGTTTGTGAAACTAAATCAATTTTTTTAAAATCCTTAAAAGACACAAAGAACATTTGGAAAAGTGAAAAGAATAGTTATGTAATAATAAAAAAAGAAAAACAAAATGCACCTTTTAAAAACTATTTTAGAATTCCTCTGCTGGAAAAAGTGCCCATGGCATTACCCATTTCCTCAAACTGGGTAGTTTTTACCATAAGATCTGTCTGTCGCTGTGCACCCTTCTAGAGGAGAGCAAACGGTGACGGTGCAGATGTCTTACTGGTGACAGCAAGCAGCCAGAATTGCATCTCGCTTGCTCTCGGGGTAATGGGAGAAGCACACACAGCGCCATCCATTTAAAAGATACCGAGGGAGGGAAACGTGATAGAAGATTATGGACCAAGTGTCTTGTGTCATTGCTTGAAGTAGTAATTCTCATAAAAAGCATCTGCTTTCAACTGAAAAGATTTATGGCCCACAACAGACGATGTAAAACTGAGTATTTTGCGTGAATGATGAATCTAGTTCACTGAGACACCTAAAACTCAGCTTTTCCTGTGGAACTTACAAACTTCACGTTGTTTAACTAATTTAAAATAATCTAAATATGAATGTCCTTGCATTTCACAAAATAAGCAAATCATCACATTAAATAAAGTACTGCATAGTATTTGTTAACCTTGAGTAAACTCAGCAGTTGTCAACAAGACACCGATATTCTAAATGTTGGTGGAATACAACAGACACTTGAGTTATTTAAATTCTTTATGGTATTTATAAGGTCTCATTTTTTAAATTATCCTTATTAATTTCAAATTTTCAGGTTCTTATTTACTTTATACCATTTGTTCGATACTAGACCAAACATTATTTCCTTGGCAACATTCACAATGTTTTGAAATCCATAAACCAGGTGAGTCAACAAGGATGAGAAGCTTTTGCTTTTTGGCCTTTATCCAAACCTCTCTCCTCTATCTAATTTAAGTATGGCAGACTATGCTTGCAAATAATGAACTCAGAAAAAAACTGCACAGACCATATGGCTTCAGTTGATTCGGTTCCAAAAGAATACCATAAGGTTTTTGTTAAAATAAAAAAGATATTATAGAATATAAACACAGTAAAATTTCCTTTTTTAATTAAATAAAAGGAAATTAAACCCAAGGAAAATAATTTGTTAAAAGTATTTGGTCCTATATACAATCTCCGAAGTTTATAATCAGGTTGCTTTCGGTCAAATGCACACAGTTATAGATCTATGTACGAGTAGATGCACACACATGCACACGCAAATGCACACAACACGCATGTTCTAACTGCTGTTTGAGATATTAGAACCATAAAATATATGTGTGTCTGCTTCTCACACGGGGCTTCCTATAAACTGAGGATATACAGTGCCGTGTCTTTCCATGTTACATAAACTAATACACTATTTCTGTTAACACAGTGCAAAATTCTACACACTCCTGGCACGAATTTCCCACTTCCGTTAGGTAATTACCCACCATTTGTAACAGCCCCCTCCTTTCTCCTGTGACTCGCCTTCCTGTCTCTCCCCCACGGGCCAGATGTTCCGACGCTGCCGCCTTAAGGGAGCCATATTTCCTCCGCTGCTTTGCACTTGATGGTGCTTTCTCTGCTCACATCCTGCTCATTTTGCACATGCAAGGCGTGCGTGCAGAAAGGCTGTGAGCGCTGGTGACCGTACAGCTGGGATTTAGCTGGTGCACATGAACTTCGAAAGGTCTGCGTAAATCTGAGGACTTGGTAGTGCGACACTTCAGGTACTGAAGCACCGAGAAAACAAACCATCCCGTGGTGACGTGGAAGGCAGGGCAGCTTTCACGCGTTTACCATAAATCACCAACGGTCAATACCAGCCGAGGAATAAAAACGTTCAACGTTGATGAAACTTCCCGTTGACATTCATTCGTTCATTCCAACTTTACTTCTCCCAAAGCCAAAGTCTCTACAAATACCATTCCCGCCCCCGAGTAAGTGAGAGGTCGGCCGGCACGCCACATGCTGGTGTAAGGAATGCCGCCCTCCCTCCGCTAAGATGACTCTGTCTTACTCAAGGACCCCACCCACCGCTGGGCGGAGGGCGGACTAAAGTGTCAAGGTTATTCTAGTGCCTTCTGACTTAGTGCATCACACGTTACAGTCATTTCTGAAATGAGAGCCAAGTTCGACGCACAAAATTCATCCCAGGCTTGTTTCTTCTCAAACATGCGCCACCCCTCCCTGCCCACCGAGCCAAGCAGGGCACCCCACACAGGCGCAGGCGTTCCAGAGAAGTGGGGCAAAGGACCAGGCTGCTGTGGGGCCCTGGACGGCCATCATTGTCTGCCATCACTCTCACGCCCCACACGCTGTCACCTGCTGCTGCAAACACCACCACTGCACTACGTGGCCCAGCCTTCTGGGGGCTGGAAAGTCAGCGGGTTCGTCCCCACTCCACGGCGCCAAGAGGGCACTAGAACGACCGATCAGGGGATCACTGGTCTGACCACCAGGCTGTACACCTGAAACTAACAGAATACTGCATGTCAACTAAAATTAAAAATTAAAAAGAAGAAAAGCCAACCGAAGGATACCTAAAATACCAATCAAATATTACGTTCTCTGAGTCTAAGATAAACCCAGGTAAGGGTGTCACTGGCAGATGGAACACTCCAGAAAAGCTTCGTGGAGAAGCAGAGTCTCGGGTCACTGCAGGAAGAGAGCGGAGGATGCTGAGGGTGTCGCAGGGCTGGGCCTCTACAAGCCTCCGTCCACAGGTGTGAGTGCGATCTGGTTTGCACACGCGCCGCTCTGCAAGCACACGGCCGGCTGGCAGCCCCTCCCACCCTCACTCGTCCCTCTGCTTCCTCCTCTAAAAAAGGTTCAGGTGCAGACGACACTTTCCCAGGTGAAGATCGACTGCTGACCAAGGGTCAAGAGTTAAAACAGGCACTTGAGGGAGAAAAGCAGAAACGACGAGGCTTCTGACGGATCATCTGTCGTCATCATGTACCAGAGGCTGTGATGCAGCATAATGTCTACCTGAAAGCAAACCGGTGCCCGTAACCAGACTGTTGCCGGGACAAGCAGGGCAGGACTCCGAGGCGCCACGTCCTTGAAGGGCCAAGAGGTATACTGGTTTCTGAGTCTCACTGGCACGGGTCACACCCCACTGGGCCACGGTGACACAGGTCACAGCGCACTGGGTTCCAGTGACATGGGTCACGCCACACTGGGCCACGGTGACCTGGGGCACGCCCCACTGGGTCACGATGACATGGGTCACGCCACGCTGGGCCACACTGGCACGTGTCACATCCCACTGGCACAGTCATGCCCTACTGGGGTTTAAAGATCATGTGACATGGCTGACAAAACACACTGTAGCTGACAAGCCACTTCTGTGCAGTTGAGACAACTGTGTGACATGACACTTTGGGCATCAGTTACATGACATTCTTGACCACCAAGCGCCGCATGGCATTTGGTGACGTGCTGCACGTTTCCTAAGTCTCAAACGCGCCTGAATACAGTTATGACCTGGCGTGCGTGAATGACACTAAAGGGACCCCCGACATGCTCGTAGCTCCCACGTGTCATCACAGTGCCCACCGCTGACACTGTCACACAGAGAAGAGGTTTTCGTCTGACAAGACGTCCCTTAGCGGTCACCAGACCTCTGTCCCCGGCGGGGCTTTGACATGCTCCTGCCACACAGACATCGTCCTGGTATCAACTCCTAAGACGCGCTCTGAAGCTGGGGTTCCAAAAGACACACTAACGCGCTGATGGGTGAACTGTCCTCCTTGAGGAATATGCTAAACACGGCATCTGGAAACGCTCCTCTGTCAAGCCGAGGCTGGTTATCCAGCCGTGCCAAGCGGCCACCCAGGCTTCACGGACGCTGGTGTCAACCAAGTGTCTTATTGCTGTGGGGGCGCTGCCTGAGTCCAAACGAGGTATCATCTAACTCTTCTGACAATCTCAGGCTATGCAAAACAACAACAGCAACAAGAACATGCAATGTAATCCAAATGCCAGCATCTGACTAAAGCCTTAGAGTTTTAAAGACGCTTTTACCCTCTGCTTATTCATGTACTTGAGACGCGCTAATTGAAAACCTTTCAGCTGAACTTGAAACTCAAAAGCAGGGACCAAGAAAGACAAAACCATCGCCCCCGGGGTGCTTACTTACGCGCCCGTCGAGCCAGCTGGAACACAGCCACCTGCGAAAGCCCGCGGCCGAGGCCACTGGACGTCACCACCTCGTGTCTCCATGGTCCTGAAACAGCACGAGATCAAGGCTGTCACGCACCCAGGGGCTCGTCTGTCCTGCCGTCTCTGCCACATTGACACGTCCCTCTGGGCGCTAGGGAGGGCCTCGGGTTTAATTCCAAGCACAGTCACATGCAGTTGGAGGATGTTAAGCAGGAGCATCGATGAATTCATTCAACATTTAGAAGCATCATCGCAGCATGTCATTTTCACAACATGCATTGTAATCAGACTGCAGGGGTGATTCGCTGATGCCTCTATTTAACACGAGAGGAAACTGAGGCTAGAGGGTCACGACTCGTGTGAGGGAATTCAGCTGGTCAGACAGACAGACAGAAGCACCGAACCTGCACTCTCGCTGGCTAGTCTCTCTCCTCCTCAGTGGTCTCCCTCGTGGCTGCCTCTACCCAAGTTACGTGCTGCAAAATCAGATGTCAAATAGAAACGCTTTCCTCAAATGTCCGCATATCTGAACTTATTTCTGATTATACTGGCACCATTAGGTTGAGCTGATGATAAATGAAAGCATGGCCGAAAATGCACTTAAAGAGTTAAGCGTAATGAAATGGTTTTAAATAAAAAGATTTAATCTGATTGACTGAAATAAGTTGCACGTGACCAGGCGAACAAGGTTCTATTTAAACATTCCACTTGAAATCACTTCCTTCCATTTCTTTCTGGAGATATGAACTAATCTGTCTGGAGCACCCCCCACTTCAGCCTGCAGCCTCCTTTGCCGGGATCGGCTCTGCTCAAGGTCAGCCATGCTTACTTCAAGGTCACTCCATGCTGTATGCTCCTCTTGCTCTTCATACGACCTCCAGCTTCTGCCGCAGCACCTACCACGAAGAAAAAAGGCGACAAGTATGTTTACAAGGGATGCCACTGCACGAAGCCGAGTCTGCCCCTGAAGAGCTGACTGAACTGGAGGCATTTAAAGCCGGGTTGGGCAGCCGGTGGCTCGTGGTATCTGGTGACAAGCTGAGGTTGGCTCAAGGATGGGGCAAACCAGGAAATCTCCCTGCAAACAAACCCCAGCTCTGAAGGCGGCAACCATCACAACCGTGAGGAGACTATGGGAGCGTGGGGGGTCTCGAACCTTGGCACAGAGGGGAGGGTTGAAAAGCAGAGAACCAAGAAGACCAACAGAGGTCCATAACCCCTGTGGAGTCTTCGTCAGTAGGCAACCCCTTCCTCAAAGACAACGCCAGGTCCATCCAGTTTACAGAAAGTCCCATCAAACAGTCAAGGGTCAAATGCATCTTGCACAAACCATTTCAAGGTACAGAAATCCAATTGATGGATTTCAGCTTTTTACAGCGATTCAAAGCAATTTTCTCGGCACCACGAACAGAATTCTGGGTGGAACTTGACAAGCCCTTCTGTCCATAATGACACATTGTCTTCATCGACCACAGTGGCTTCGTGATAATTTCAGCAAAAGCCACTGTGACCTCCCCAGGTAAGATTTCAGCGTCGCTCCCACCCCTCGGTGCTGGCACCCCCAATATTTCTGGCCTCACCCCGGTTTCCATTTCCTCCACTGCAATTATCTTGCAACATATAACCACGAACCAAAAGTCAAGCCGTGGAACACAGGAAATAAACTCCATTTTTGTAAACTCAATGCAGTTATAACATAAAATGAATTATCTCACACACATGCAGTAACATATCAACAAAAGCAAGGTCTCAATTAACATCCCACTCAGGAAAACAGCTCTGCGTAGGAGAAGAGGAGAGGAACTCATATATTAATAAGGACAAAAGGAATTATTTTTCTTTTTTAGAGGGTAGATATATGAATGTTAGTTATATAATTTAATCTTTTTAAATACTCTAATTTTTCTTTATACAGAATCAAATTTTTTAAGTGTACACAAATGCTAAAAGAGGCACAGCTCTGAATGGTTGCTATAAATCAAATCTGGACTACCAGCATTTGTAGCTCCTAACGAAAGCTGTGAGAATCATTATTACCGTTCCCATTTTCACTGATTCCCCAGCTCGTGTGTCCCTAGTCCCCAGGCTGGAACGAGACGTAGCCCCCATTCAGACACTCTGGCCTCAAGGTGCGAACATAGTACACAGTTCCCTCGGATTTCAAACACAACAGTCAAAACCCCGAGGGCTGTGCTTCTTCACAATTTTCATGGTCTTTTCCTCTAAACCTATTCCTTTGTTAAAAACAGGACAACAGGCCCAAAATGGAGTCACTTATGTAAGCCAGACATCTCGAAACCAAGACTCAATGACAGTTCCAACCCTCCCAGAAATGGAACCTTCGGCCAGTCAACCAGAGATCACGTGATCAGCACTCGCTGGCTCCTCCGCCTGGTAACTTAGCGATAACCATGAGATCTGCTGCCACATAACCCCCTTGTCCCACTCCTTCTGCCCATCAAGTCTTTTGCTTTTTGCAGCCCCTCAGGCCTCCTGTCTCCTCGACTGGGTGCTGCCCAGCTCAGACTGGTTTGTGCTCAAATCCAAACTCTTACAATGTTTAATACGCCACACTTCATCTGTTAACACCATCTAAGATGCTGGTCATTGAGGGGAGGCAGAAGGAAACTTCCAGCAGGGGAATGCAATCGGCCTTGCTTCTGCAGAATGATGTTATCAGCAGAGATCTGTCAAGTGCCCAGGGAAGAAAATAAATGTACCTGAAACAGAGACGTAACATGATAAAGATTTAACCAACAGAGGCAATCGTCATTTTGAATACACAGTACTCGAAGCAGTTAGCATAACTTGCTGGTCTCCATCTTCCCTTTAAGCAAATATGCTCTGTAAGTGCTGAGGGCAGCATCCCCATCACGAAATGCAGCCATCGCATGCTCATCCACCTGCTCATCCGTTCAGTGACGTGCAGCTGGCCATCGTTCTGTGGCATCTGAAGGGCATTCTTGTCTCCCTGCAGAGGAAGCTCTTTTTCAGAACTAACTACCCTATTTGTCAATAATTCAGAAAGGATAATCTTAAAATGTTACTGTGAGTTTTGGGAAATCCATATGCCAATAAAAATCAACCCTGAGAAAGCCTGTGCTTTTCCATGCGGTGTCTGGACCATCCTGGGAGGCGCCGTTTATAACGAAGGGCTTGAGGAGTCCCCTGGCATGGCCCTGAGAGCTCACTGCCACTCCTTCACTCAGGTCAAATGAGTCCGTGGGCCAGGCAGTTTGCGTCTCAGCCCGGGCATCAGGACTGTCATGCAAGGACACTCAATTTAGAATCAGAAGACCTGGAATTCAAGTCACGGTGTCTGCCTTACTAGCTTAGAAAACTACCTAGAATTTCTGTTTCCATACTTTAAGGAGGTGGGGGGTACAAATATCAACTTGACTAAGTTCACTGAGATTTAGTGCCACGTTTCACCTGAGTGCCCGCTGAAATTAAATACAAGTCTTCAGCAGAGCAAGGCAGTGGCCAACATGGGGAAAGGAAAAAAACCGAATCATCACTTCTGAACTACACGTTGGCCAATGAGCTATTAACAACAGTAACAAAAGCCGACACGTAAACATGGAGAGATCAAGCAACTGGGTTCCTTTGGACAGATACTCAGAAAAGGGACTGCCGAGTGATAAAATCATTCTACTTTTAATTTTGAGGTCCCTCCACACTGTTCTCCAGAGGCTGCATCACTTTACAGTCCCACCAGCAGATTTTTCTTTTTAGTAGCCTGATGAACGGTCGTCTGGAGTGGCTGTACCATTTACATCCTCACCAGCAGTGCATGAAATTCAGTTTCTTCTCACCCTCACAGGTGTGTGGTACTGTCACTATTTCTTTTTCATTTTTAGCTATTCAGAGTGTTCAGTGATATCTCGGTGTGATGTTTACTTGTACTTCTCTGACGCTGAGAATATCAAACATCTTTTCCTGGGCTCATGTTCTATGTGTAAATCTCTCCAGGGGAATGACTGTTCATGACTTTCACCCATTTTGTGAGGTATCTGATATTTTATTCTTGAGCACTGAGAGATATTTAAATATTCTAGATACCAGTCCTTTGTCAGATGCATGGTTTGCAAGTATTTTCTTCTCATCCGTAGCTTCTCTTTGCCTCTTTTCACATAAATTTTCACAAACAAAAACTTTAATTCTGATGAGATCCAATTTGTCAATTATTCCTTTTGATGGATCTTTATTTTTCATGTCAAGTCTATGAGCACCTTGCCTAGGCATACACATAAGATTTTGTATGCTTTTTTGCTCCCAAAAGATGTACAGTTTTGTCTTACATTTCCCTTCGTGGTCCATTTCGAGATAATTTGCATATGAGATGCGTCTTTGGCTGAGGGCCACTGTTTTTGCCTGTGATGTCCGGCTGCTACAGCATCATCTGCTGAAAAGCTCTCTTTTCCCCAGAAAACTGAATCTGTCAAAAGTCAATTAAGCATATTTTTGTGAGTCTATTTCTGGGTTCTCCAACTTGTGTCATGAATCTAGATGAAGGTCCCCCAGCCAATGCCACACTGTCTGGGTTACTACGGTCACAGCAGACCTTAAAATGGTGTAGACTCTCTTACTTTATGCTTATTGCCAAGAACATTTTCACTTTTCTAGGGTATAAGCTGGGATTTTTGACAGAAAATTCATTAAAATTATAGATCATATTTGGGATCAACTGATGTCTTTACTATGTTGATCACTTTGGGGGGAAATTGACAACTTTGCTATACTGAGTCTTCTAATCTATGAACATAGTATATCTCTCCAGTTCTTTGGGTGTTGTCTGATCTCTGTCATCAGCTCCTTGTAATTTTCATCACGCAGATTCTACACATTTTGTTACATGTGCATTAGGTATTTCATTTTCGTTGGCTTGATTGTAAATGGTATTGTGGGTTTTTTAATTGAGATATAATTAACATGCAACATTATATGAGACAATGTCATAATACAGAGATAAAAATTTCCTAAAATCCATGAAAAATTTGATTAGAATATGTAAGAGACACTTCTGTAACAAATCTAAAACAGCAGTATATTCCTTAAACAAACAACATGCCTATTATCTTGTTCTAAACACTAAATGGTATTCTAAATACTTTTGATTCACTATGAAGATTCTAGATTCTTCATAAGTCCAAAATTAACCACAGAGAGAGAAGAATCAAGAATTTTTGTGACTTTTAATATCATAGTGTATCTCTAGGTAACATTAAGAAAACCTAGAGTCTAATTCTTGCTATATGTAGAACCGTAAGTTACTGACAATACTATTTTAATAATTTTCAGTTATTTAGCACAAAGTATATGTTGAGAGTCCACGGAGCTCACTATTCATTAAAGACCGGGCCACATTTGCTGTCTCTGACCCCTATTGTCTACCCCTCACCTTCTGGCGTCTAGCTGTCACCCCGCACAGCACTATGGTAACTGGCAGCAGTTAGCACCAACATCCATATTATGACACTGAAGACACAGCCTTCTCCTGCAGTGGCCCCTGTGTTTGCACAGGACACTGATGTCTCTCTCTACGGTCTAACTTCCTTGGTTCCTGGTCTCCCCCTGCCCAGTCTACTCCTCGGGATCCTTTGCAGGCCCTTGGAGGTCTTGCTTCTTTGCCGGTGGTGTTCCTAAGTATCTGCTCCTGCTCTCCTGTCATCTCTACGCCAGACTCTGTGGACGATCGAGAAGAACCTCAGGGCTTCAGCCCATTTGCTGGTGTGGGCCTAGGAGGTGCCCGGTTCTGTCTCCTCCAGTGACTACGCAATGTGCAACCCCCCCCCCCCCGCCACGCTCCTTGGCTTTTATGCTCCTCAAATTAAACCTGAAAGGCATTCGATACCGCCACCAGGAGTAATCACAGAGGCTCTGAGGTGCTCCCTTACACCTCAGAGATCCTTCGTTTTTCTCACTTCCAAGTTCTTGGCCATGTCCTAGCCACAGTTGAGCCTGCGGGAAGTCGGACTGCAAAGAGGTTGGGACTAATAGTCACGAAAGATGACTTGTTGAGAATCGGAAATGCCTTGAATAGACAATTACTTTGTTTCCCAATGTGGACAAAATAAGCTTAATGGTCTCTGAAAACACCAAAGAGGGAAATAATTGCTTCATCTTGTTGTGGGCAGTGATCTCTGAAATTGGATAAAATAAAACAGAGGATTCAGCTGGTTTTGCCATTATCATCATGTAGAAAATTAACAAAAGAACACTGACAAAGGAATGAGACATTCGTAACCTATGGAATCCAACCTATTTATGTCAGACATAAATATTCTTTATACACTCATCGATTGATATTAATAGTTCTTATTAATGTTAATATTATTTAAATAAAATTAATTTTAATATGTCTGTGAACTACCTAACATATCACATTGGACTACTGATTAATTATAACACAAGTAGAAGAATGTAAGGATTTATAATCACGTGAATAAATAAAAATAAGAAAAAAATTGGGGGAGTGGGTATATGTCGCCTTAATGTCTGCAATTGTATTCTACCACAATGAATAGGTTTAATTATAGTAAACTTGGAATAAGTAAATTACTTGCAGTATTACACTCTAATCACGCGTCTGCTCAAAACTGAATCAATTGACTACTGATGCTGACAAGGAAAAACCCCTTTATACTACTTAAAACAATATCTTTGAAACTCTAATTTAAAAAAAAAGCCAAAGAATTTCCAAATCTCTATAGATTAACTAGAAAGATTGCCAACCTCATCACACAGGCTCGATATTTCATTGACTAAATACAATGTCCTTTCGCTAAGTCACAGAAGTTGAGATTACATTATATTCATTGGTTTTATACCCTAGTTTTCCAAACGAGCTTAGAAGCACTCTCTGGGAACGAAGTCTGTCTTCTCTTTATTTTCATTGCCAAACGATCGTCACTACAATCATATCTAGCACAACGCTTCGGGCACTGAATAGTTCGCACACTAGTAAAAACTGAAATCAGACTTTGCTTTGTATTTCATGAGTTTTATACCCAGAAAGACCTCCTGAGTTTAGCTCAAATAAACCTTTAAAAATTTTTAATGAGAACAAATTAGCTTCACAAATGCACATACAGACTGAACATAAAATCAGCTGTCTTTGAAGACATCATTTCCACAGACACGTAATTAATTACAGCCATGAAATACAATATAAATAATGCATATTCACATTGTTCACATTTTGAAATGAAAGTACAGATATATTTGATTCATTCTACCTGACAACCCCGAACCATCCAAATCAAATGCCAGCCTTTCTGTTACGGAGAATCGAGTCTCTAATTAGGACTGGCACTTCCTCTCATCCTCCTATCATTACCGCTGCAGCTTGTGCCTCTGACAGCCTGAAAAAGGGCCCGATGTGAAAAACAACAGGGAGAAAAATGGCTATTAAAAAAGAAGAAGAAGAAAAAGGAACTGTGGAGAAGTGTGATCAAACCCAAAAGTTCTAAGGCAGTATATAAATGTTGAAAGACAAACAGATATGGTTAACTACAAATAAAATAGTTTTTTAAAGAGGAAACATGCACATCTTAACCCAAACACAAGGGTCCTGGCCAGTGATCTGCTTTAATTATTATTTTATGGAGTAACTTCCCATCAACATCGACCCGGATGAGAGCTCTCCTCACTCTGCCCGCACTTCTGACCACTCCTGAGCCTCTCCATTTACCTGTTTCTGCAACACCTGAGAGTCGGCACGCCCACACAGGAGTCACGCAGGCCTCCCCTGGTGAAAAAAGGGCCCCGCCTCGCTGCCACATGCTACTCCGGGACGTCAGACCCCGCTGTCACCAATCCTTGAGGACCTAACCTGAGGGCATCCTCCCTCAGAGCCGTCTGCCGTTTGCTGTCCTCTGCCCACGCCCCTGACAACCCCTGTTTTAAGGACGTGTTATTCTCAGCAAGGGCCTTCACTACCTCTGTGCCTGACTTTTAGATCGCAGATTTTTTTTTTCTGTTTAATCACAGAAAATCAAAGCAGGCCTTCAGAGGAAGACGAAGATCTGGGTCAATTCTTCCCAACTGAAGTGGTTGACCACCACTAGGTTCAAGTAAAAATTTTGAAATAATTAGGGCAAAGACGAGCCAGTGAGTACCGCAGCGGGAAATTTCCCTCCGTGAGGACACGCAAGTTCTCAGACATTCCCAAGGTCGAGCGTGGCCGCCAGGGGAGAGGAGACCCCTAATTGCAACGTGCTCTGCATGGTTTGACCTTGCAGAGGCGGGGCAAGCAACGTGGGGTCCCATCTCAGCTGCCTACCTCTGGGACATTCCAGGAAACTGCTCTGAGGGGACAGTTCTCAGTAGAGACCACCGAGTTCCTGTCTGTTTTCCTATGGAACCAGGAAAAGCCAACCTGAAACTCTGAGAAAGGCAAATAACACGTTTGCATGCACAGCAGATAAATACTGCACATTTAGAGCATTCTGCTTCTACTGAGATGTTTGGAAAATTAAAGACAAGGAGATTCAGTGGCTTGGAACTAGACCAAGGTCACCAGGTTAGAGCACTGGTAACTCCAGCAGCCTGACAGACGCGGGCTGGCTGACGAAGCTGGGGTCATCTGGAGCTGTGCCTCGGGGACAGGTCTGTCTGGGCACACTGCCACGACCTGCAGAGGCCCGGTGGCGTCTACGCAGAGGCTGAGAGTCAGCTGGGAAGAAGCAATGACAGCAAGGACGGGGACACACACGTGCCCAGCGGCGCTCCCAAGAATCTCATTCAGACCGCAGCTCCAACAGGGATGTGGCAAACCGAGCCAGGGCTGCCACCTCCAACCACGGGGGGCCACCTCCGATCGCGGGGGGCCACCTCCAACCGTGGGGGGTCTGAGGGCGCAGCCTGGTTCTGCAGACGCCACGTCTCCTTCTGACAAGGCGGTGAGGGAGAGTCCTTGTCTTCACTGAGCCAGGATTAGGGCCTTCGGTGACACGCCACATGGCGCACGCAGAGCGCTCGTGAGGAGGACGAAGTGGCCCGAGCTCCCCACAGCCAGTGCTCTCACATGCCCCTCTGTGTTTATTACTCTCCACTGCTACGGAGCCTTTTCATAAAGCCTGGAAAACACGCACGGTCCAGTTTACCCAGTCACGTCTAACCCCCCACGTGCTGCTGTGGGGGCGACAGCACCGTCCCACCGCCCCACACATGGCGCTGGAATCATCCGTCTGCGGCCTCCAGGAAACACTGACAGCTGTCTGGGTCCCCTCAGGGTCGTGAGACCGGGCAGCGTGCAAACAACAGGAATTTACTTCCTCCAGTTCCGCAGGCCGGACATCTGAGATTGGGGTGCCGGCATGCTAGGGTTCTGGCTGGGACCCCCTCCCAGACCGCCGACTGCCCCTTCCCGCTGCACCCCCACCTAGCAGCGAGCAGAGGGAGGAAGCAAGCTCTCTCCCCACTGCGAAGGCACCAGAGCCATTCGCAAGGGCTCCGCCCTCGTGACAGCCAATCCCGAAGTACCTCTCCACGCCCCACCGCCTGACACCTGCGCCTGGGGGACAGGCTCTCGACATACGAGCTGAGGTGGATATAAACATTCAGCCCACGACAATCATGAGTGATAGTGTTCAATATAAATTGATTCATACCGTTATTTCTAAAATCTGGTAGCACCGGCTGTAATCGCAGGAGACGTTACGATACTTAACACAGCTATGTCATTGTCAGTTAGCTGCACAGCCGAGGGACACCGGCCAGCAGGATGGGGAAGAGAGGAAGAGCATGGATTGTAGAGAATTTAAAACAAGCAGCTTAACTGACTAAAATCTGTCTGTTTTTTTATTTTCATCACAAACTGGAAATTCTAAATGAGGTCAGTAATAAAATACACCTCCTGGGTGGGGGAGGGTACACTGGTTAGTCTAAGTTCTAAATGGTTGCTGTGGTCACTAGTGAATTTTAATGGCTTATATGTAAGCCATAAATTAACACATTTTTGTTTTTCTTCCTTAATAATCGTCATCGTCCACATGAAAATTAAATTTGGGGAATTTCCATTTGTACGGTGACTGTGTGACGCTGGAGGAACTGGGGTCCTTAACAGCTCTGAACCGTGTGGCTTGCTTTGCACACAGCTCGTGTCCTCCCTGCCTTTTTTTCTGCATGTAAACAGTACCTACGAAGACAAAACAAAGAATAACTCAGTCTTGGTAAAGACTGAGAAACAGAATTAACTTACTTCAGTTTTGTCATCCTCTGTGACCGCTTGCAGATTGTCACTGGTGTTTAAATTTTAAACTAGGAAAGAGGTGTAATAGTCATGCTCAGTGAGAGCAAATTTGAGTTTAAGCATAAAACATGCAGAAAGCATATAATCTTATTCGACTATCGTCTTTAAAATCAAAAGTCGCTCTTTTTTTTATATAATTGTTCATCTTTGTTTCAAAACCACAGAATAAACCGAGAAGAGGAGCGGTGTCGTCAGCGGTATGTCTGAGCAGTCATCTGAATGCTGCATGGAGAAGTGCCAGTCAGAAAGTGGCCAGCGCTGGGTGTCAAAGGCGCCAGGGACGCCACCATCTTCAACGGTTTCCAAAGGATTGGGTGTGACAAGGTGAAGCTCTGTCACCGGAGGAAAACCCCCGCCTCCATCCTGACCGATACTGGTCGTGACGGATTAACCCAGAGGGATGGGGAGCGTTCTGCTAATGAAATTTGACACTAAATTTCCAAAATGATTTCTGCAAACATGATGTCTGTCCTCAGCGGGAAGGCTCGTGGCAATGAAGCCAATCAGATTTCGTTTCTGGAGGGACCAGGAGTGTAAAATGAATTTTTAATCTCGTAAAAACCAACACGTTAAAACACATTTCACCCTTGATCGCCTGCTCATACAAAGTCACACACTGTTTCTGGAAAATGCTCAGAGCTTTAGCTATCGACTGTACGCTGAGGACTTAGAGCATCACCTCCAACCCTGCCGCGTCCACCGAATTTCAGAGGCACGTGGAGTCCCTCCCCCATCACACGCGTGTCTGCGGACCTCTGCTGGCTGTGCGCGGGCCCCGAAGCCGGCCCGAGCTGGGCTCCGTCCCCTTCCCCTGTTATTCCTCTTCTGGTGTTTTGCTTCTCAGTTTCTTAGACTAGCTGGCCCATCCTCCAGGATGGGACTCTAGGACTCCCGCGGAGACCGGCCCCGCCCCTTCCACCTGGCCGGTCAGTATCCTACAGCATCACCTCATCGGGGTCAGCTCTCTCCAGACCTTTCTCTCCCTCCCTTCCTACGATCCCTGTGCTCATTCTGCGTCTGTACAACGTCCCCCCAGATCACCGCAGCAGCGTAATCACAGATCCGCTGGCCTCTCATCCTGTGCTCTTCCAACGCAAGTCAAACACTCTAGAACCATCTGTCTGCCCTGAGTCCAGCGATGGGAGTCCCCTGATCCCCACCCTTCCTCCTCGCCGACCAGAGCCACGCTGCTCGTAGAGGTGGCCCCCGCGGTGTGGAAATGTGAGTGGACTTGTGGCTGTCCCCATGGTGGGGCGGAGGCTGCGGCATCTCTCAGTGAAGCCAGAGGAGCCGGGCGTTCTGCAGCGTGCGAGGCATTTTGCCCACGAACACAAAGCACTCGTGCGGTTTTAACTCACAAGGACTTTTTCCCAGGAATGCATCCATCTTGCCTTTGCTTTTTTCGGAAAGGTAGCAAATGTTACCTACCACGCCACATCTGAGTCATCGGTGCGGTGCGCCTGCAGCAGCCCGCGTCTGGAGCTGTCACAGGGACCATTATTCTGTTCCATTTAAGCACCTCGCTATTTCATAATGCTCTTAATGAGGTTATAGTCAAACATTTCCATAGCTGAATATGTATTATTTTATTATAAGTTCATTTCCTGTTATATCGTCTTCAGATTGCAGTGAAAGCGTATTGATTTTTAATATTAAGGTGGGTTATAGAAACTGCAGATTTCAAGACAGTAGAAAGAACGTTTAACGTGCGTTGTAAGTAGCTGGGGACGGATGAAAACCTGCCATCCAGGGTAAAGTGCAAGCCGCTTCCAAAGGCGCACACAGCCCTCCGCGACGGCCGCCTGCCTGCTTCTCCAGACCCTGTCGCACAAGCGGCCCGTCTCCTGCCCGGCCAGGCCCCCACAACGCCGACTGCAACAACTCTGCGCTGCGCCTTCGCCTGTGCCTCTTACCGCCTCCGGGACGCGGCATCCGTGACCTCAGCGGGCTAACCCCTGTCCACGGAGCCCGCGTTTCCTGGGGGCACCAGTGCACATGGGATTGATGATGCACCATCCAGTGTAGCGGGCTGTGGGTGTCACCCTCTAACCCGTCGGGAGCCCCCTGGGTGTGGTATCGAGGGGTCCCTCGTGCTCATATGCTGAATGTACTGCATGGATGCACTTGAGCACGAGTGTTTATGAGTGAGCAGATAAGTGAGCAGGTGAGCAAGTGATGAGAACTGCTACTGGGGAGAGTATGATAACGAAGAAGACTCACGTAGTAAAGTCCCCTCTGATGACACCTGTTCCCACAAGAGCCAGCCACGTCCTTTTAGGAGTTTGGGGGGGCGGGGAATGCCATACTAGCATGGCAGCTTCAGAGCAAACTGAAGACACAAACGCTGATCGTCACTTCACCTCCCCACTTACTCTGCAGCCCAAACCGCCTGCAGTAAGGTGCTGTAGTTTCCTAGCGGGTCCCCCACCGGTGCGTGCCACACTCAGCGTTAGCTGCCAGCCCCTCACGCGGTCGTCAAACGCATGGTCTGCATTAACACCGAAGCGGCCCTTGCAGCATCCAGGGTTCTACCTAAAACTCGCATCGTCGTGACTCCAGGAAACTGCCGTGTGTGAACACAGAGCCCACGAAAGGCGCGAGGGACAGGAGAAGGAAGCCACTGAACGCGCCAAGTCCAGTCCGTTTGTGCGCCAGGCCCGAGGGTGCAAGCCGCCCACTGTGCGCCCAGGCCCGAGGGTGCAAGCCTCCCACTGTGCGCCCAGGCCCGAGGGTGCAAGCCGCCCACTGGACAGTGTGATAGGGAGGAGGCCTCTCTCTCACACACAAGTCTCCGTGTGACTGGGGAGCCAGCAGCTGGGCACACACAACATCAAAGTTAATCAGTTCACACGATGCATAAAAAAGCTGCACACAGTGGATCGTTACTCACTTATTCAGAATGTCATCACTATAAAGCCAAAAATGTCATTCTAATATGGTCACTTACATAAGACTTCATCAAACAAACAAACAAACAAACAAATTAATCCTTAACGCAAAGAAACTATGTAGAAGCCTGAGTATTGATCGGAAAAACTAGGTTGCCACTGTCGAAAAACACCCAAGAATAGATAGTCCCCCAATAGCGGGCGACGCTCCCCTTTTAGCTGCTTAATGAGAAAATCTGCGGAGTATTTGATCTGAGGATCACACAGGTCGGACCACGCCACTGACAGGCAAAATTTTCTCATTTCAACCCCGGAGTTAATTGGTCATCATGCAGACACTGACTAAAGAATAGGAAATTCAGGTAAGAACTGCTCATCAAATAGTTTTCTCGAAACCAGATGGATTAGACATCACGTGTTGAACTTCCTTTCACACACTGTGAATACATATGTAACTAGAGAAAGCATTATTTTTGATATAATTTTGGTCGAGTTAGTAATACTGATTTTAATTTCCCACGAAACACAAGTATTAGACAAAAGACAAGAGATTTGACCCACGACACAAGACGATGGAACTCCAAGAACAAGAGGTCAAATGCTGCAAGCTTTGTACTCTTTGCAAAGGGGGTTAATTTGAGAACACAAGAGACATTTGAGAATTTTTATAATAAGTAGAATCATTTGGACTAAAATTCACTTACATATATGGTCATATATGGCCTGAAACACTGTGGATCCCCATTTAAAAAATCTTTTTAATCAAGGAAAATTAGAAAGCTCAGTTTAAAGCCAAAAACTAAATACAAATATTTCCATTTGTACTTTTAGAGAAACGTACTCGATTTGTTTTAAGTGTCTTAGCTTTATTGAAGTATGATTGACAAATAAAATTATATATATTCAGGTTCTACGACATGAAGATTTTGTTTTTTAAAGGTGCATAGGCACTGAGAAATAATTACCACAATCAAGCCGATTCACAGACTTATCTCCTCACCATTTTTTGTGGTGAGAATTTTTAGGATATTTTGTCCTAGCAAATGTCAGGAATATGGTACACTATCGTTAATTACAGTCACTCCATCAGAAACAGTAATTAGATCCTGAGAACTCAGTCACCTGATAACTGGGAGTTTGTACTGACTGACTGACGCCTCCCCATCCCTCGCTCAGCCCCTGGTAACCACCATTCTATGCTCTTTTAATAAATTCAACTTTTACAGATTCCACATATCAGTGAGATCGTATAGCATTTGTCCTCCTGCGCCTGGCTTATTGCACTTATAATGCCCACGTTGTTGCAAATGGTAGGATTTTCTTTATTTTTTATTGCTGAATAATATTCCATTATATATATATATATATATATATATATATATATATATATATATATATATATATATATAGTACCTATCCTTGCCATCTCTCCTCCTTGTGATAACAGGCATTCTAACAGCTGTGAGGTGACTTTCATTGTGATTAGAAAGTAGTACTTTCCACTGAAATTAAAATTAAAGTTTTCTACGCATGTCAATAAGCACATTCTGAGGGTCCATATTTTGTTTCAGGCCCATTTTCAGATAGTTACAAGCAGAGAATTAAACTTTCCGCTAGACGCTAGCAAGAAATCTCAGAAGGAAATCATAATAAAAAGAGCAATTTTATGGCTTCAAAGCATTCACGGTCTTTATGATATCGGCTCATTCTTCCCATTCAAGTGAGTCAAAAAGCCATTTTACCAAAGGGTAATTATACAGTGAATTTCCTGTCATTGTCCTATACTTGGCCACTTTTGATAATCACACATAAAAATACCTTTTAGTAATAAGAGAAGGATAAAAGTAACGAAGGGTTTCATGTTCGGGGCAATTACTCTCCTAAGGCTCCCCCAGAATCAATGCAGACCTTTGATTTCCTCCTCCTCCTCCATTCAGGTGGTGAAATAAAAAGCATTACAATGATCAAATAACTGCTCGTCGCCTTTCGAGTCCCCTTTCACATTTTTTCTGTCACTCTTCATGTAATGGCTGACACGCTCCAGAGATTGCACGTGATGACAAAGTGAGGAGGTGAATCTGGTATAAAAGTAAAGCTAATACTATTCTCTGAAGCAGTGACACGAAAGTAAGTGCAATATAGATGGGAAAATTGCTTGGCATCTAGAAATATTCTGGAAATTAAAGAAATTATAGGGATTATGCATTTGAAAATGTTAGTTGAATGAATCTACTTAAAAAAAATCACTTTCAAAACCTTCATAAGGTTTTCTTAAATGAATCCTAAGTGGTATGTTCTTTAAAAATTGCGTGTTAAGAATCAACACACAGGAAATTAAGAACAGGTTTAAGGAATCGATCCCAGTATTCGTTAGAAATTTTACACGCAAGCTTCCGAGAAAGGCAAAACCAAGACACGTGGTAGAAATTTCCACAGGGGCAACCCACTAAGAAAGGGAAGGTTTGAGCGCCAGACAGCGCTCTACCTCTCGCTTCTGTAGGAGGCAAAGTCTGCAGTGATCCCAAGCAGGTGGGTCGCGCATCCGGCCTGAGGCCATGAGAAGGAGCAGAAAACGACTCTGGGGGTTAAAAAAACAACTGAGCGGCCAGAGTGTTAACATTGCAAAGAAGGAATAAGCTATGGAAGGAAGAGATAAGCCAAGAAAGATTCAGTTCGATCTCTTCCAGCCCTGTAAACCACAGGCTGCGTTTGGGAATAAATGGTTCCAACTCGTCAAAAGAGGTTAATACGCTGTCTGATTTTATTTGTATAATTTTATTTCTTTAAAGTCCATTCTGAATATCACTGTATTCTTGCAGATAACAACTTCAATATGCCTTGATGACTAAAAATTTTATTTTTGTCACTTTCATCGGCTAAAGATTTTTATTGCTAATTGTTATACTCTATAAGCTATAATTCCTTTTGTTTATTTGAAACCGATCTCTTTTTTACTATTAAGTGGGAGGTATTATCCTTCAAGCTACAGCAGACAGATGTGTCAAGTAAGAAGTAAAGTCAGTGCCTAAGGTGGAGTGTTTATGAGTGAACAGGTGTGTGAGTGTGTATGAGTGTGTGTGTGTGTGTGTGTGTACGTGGGTGTGTGTGTTTCAACACTTTGCTTATGCACAGAGACTCCCCTTTCCTATCCCTTGTGGGCTCATCATTTACGGTTATTTTCTTCCTGCTCACTATAGCCCCGACTCCTCTCTAGTTTGCAAGTAGCTGGCAAAAATAAACAAGCCAACAGCAAGACACCTATTTTATGTGACTCCACGTGTTTACCGGGATGTCTGAGGCAAGCACGTAACTAACGGGATAAGGCCACATGGTGAGGGCTTCAGAGGGGTCCAGCCTGCGGAGGCCTGCGGAGGATGGGTTCCCTGAGTGTGGGTGCAGCCACTCCCAAGGGGGCCCAGCCTGGCCCACAAAGCCCTGGCACAGGAGTGACCTTTAAACTTGGCCAAAAGTTAGGTCTCCTGCACCAGTGCTGTCACTTAAAACTCCTCTCCCAGAATAATCTGGCAAAACAGAAACGAATGCAAATCAGCCCGGTACAGCAGCTATTAAACAGCTTCCCACCCACCCCCGTGTGCTATTTCAGAGCTCGGAGGCAGAGGGAGGGTTACGTAACGCTAATTGTGTACCCAGGCTGTAATTCCTGAAGCTTCTGCCTTCAGCCTAGGGAACCAATCTCCACAGTCAGCCCGTGAGAAAGCAATCAAGGGGTCCATAAATAACGACGATGAGATTACTTCTTAAAGAAAAAAAGAGGGAGGCTTCCGTTTACTTTTGTACATTTTGTTTGTTCCAAAGGTACACAAATGATTTAAGAAAACTCATTCTGAGTTAGATGACAGTGGCATCCGTTAGAGCGTGGCTGCACCTCCTGTGTCTGTTCACTGTGACCAAGCCCTGCCCTTCGCCCACGCGCAATGCCAAAGTCATCGCCCGCACTCGCTGAAGGACATGCTCACGGCCACCCCCTCCACACCTACAAGCAGACTGCTGTTACCCTAACTACCTGACAACCTGTGAACTTAACCCCAAGCCCCTTCCAGGAGGGGCCAGATCTTAAATCCTTTCATCTCCACTTCATAACAGTGAACAAATACTGCCATAAACTAATGATAACACAAACCCAGAGAGAAGCAAAAACCAGCCTATTTGTCTAGAAAAACTTCAAGATGAACACGTTGGCGCCAACCAGGTAATCAAGTGCATCCAAGACAAAGTTCCTTTCCTCCCCAAATGGCCAAAAAGTTAACGCTGACCTCAAAAAGTCGAAACTGGGTTAGAAACCCAGGCGCACAGTTCTGAATCTATATAGCCACCTTTTTAAGCACCACAGAACCTGCAGGGAGCAAGACAGATGAGGGCCTCACGGATCACATGCTCAGACACTGGTGGGAAGAAGAGAGACAGACGGCAGAAAAAATGTCACAGCGTCATGGAGTGGAATGACAGACAGTGGGAACTCATGCTCGTTTCCAAGATGCGGACCCCAGGGGCCAGACCCCAGGGACTGACGCGTTCCACGTCGGTCACGAACCCGGACGTGGGAGCCGGCCCCCACTTCCCGCCCACGTGCAGCGCCCACCGCGGGTCCCTATAAGCATCTTTGGTGACCACAACCCGGCAGTCAAGCAGCTAACGGAGCAAAGCACTCTATCACGTTCCATGGGACCCATGCAGGTCCTCAGAGCAAACAGAGTCAATGGCAGAAGCCATATTTGCACTTTCTACTCTGGTTTTTTTGTAGACAGAAGACTGCAAAGAAATGTACAGGGCCGTCCTGTTCTCCGTCTCTAAAAGCACGTTATTTCATGGATGTTACAGCAATGAAGTTGGGTAGCATGTAACCTTTTGAGGTCTATTCTTTCCATTTAGCATCATTTCCTTGCATTTCATCCACGCAAGGACCAATAGTGCAGCCTTCCTCCTTATTACTGACTGATATTCCTTGGTTTGTTTCATCATTTCTCCACTGAGCATTTGGATGGTTTCCAGCAGACGAAAAACAAAAGATGGAAATAAATGAGGAGGATTTGGGGAAAAATATACACCAGATTTTGAAGATTTAGTAATAAAAAAGAATGTTTCTGTGATAGCATCTTTGGATGAATTTAATAAAATATTTGATTAAAATTAATTTTACCGGTTTCTCTTTAGTTTTTGGTTAATGTGGCTACCAGAAAATATAAATGAACATACGTGGCTCACGGCGTAGTTCTGCACACGCCAGACCACGGCCTCTTGAGGAGGGACGTCTGTACGCCTCCCGTCACCAATGCACGTCCTGCACACAACAGCCCCTGAAGTTAATAAATATGGGGAATAAGAAGGGAGAGAGAAAGAAGGGAGGGAGGGAAAGAAAGGAGAGAGAGAAGGGAAGGAGCAAAGGAGGAGGAAGGGAAGGCTCCACACTGTGAGACTAGAAGCACATCTACATGTTTAAATTTCATTTGTCAAGAGCAGAATAAGGGTTCTTTCTTCCCCGTCTTTCGCCTTTCTGCCACTAGACCGATGAGCCGTGGATTTTTTTCGGGAACGGAACAGAGGAGGCTGATACTCTTGCACTGTACAGCCAGAAAAACCTAGAAATAGCCCCTCTCATGAAAGAACCCACGAAGTGCGTCAGAGTCAGCTGTGAGGCCTGCCCGAGGCTCTGGGTCCCGCACGGTCCCCTCACAGGCAGCTGGTCTCCGTGGAGACGCCCCCGCCCCAGGAGCGGGGCCCAGCCCTCGCCTGCGGAGCGGAGCACACGCCAGTGTTTCTCTTAAAGGCCCGAGGTGGGCTTCTCTCGGTGGCGCCCACCTCTCCGGGCTATTTTTACAGAATAATGAAGCAAGATGACTCAGCCGCAGCCCTGCAGGAGCGGAACGAACCTCATGGCAGTAATGTATGGTTTTCAGAGTTAGCTTCTGAGAAAAATCAACCCACCCGGCTTCTCCGCCCCCAGAGAAGACGCTCCCTCCGCCTCCACTGCCAAGGCCAGGGCGGGGCCCGGCCCGTCCACGTCCATGATGTGGGGGTGGGGGAACACACGAGGGACGCATGCACACTTTCTCGCATTTTTCTGAGGTTTTAAGAAACCCCTGAGTGATCTCCCCAGTGACCGTTTGCCGTTCCTCCTTCTTTAGCCCCCGTCTTACTGCATCTGCTCTATGTTCCTAACCCGGAGTCCACGGGTACGCTTTGAACTGCTCACGTGAGCATCTACTGCCACTCGTGTGCTCCTCTGCCTCCCAGGCCAAGGTGGCTCTGTGCTCGTGGAAACCTGCCTGACATGCTGACTGCCGGGGTTCAGGACGAGGACACGCAGGGGGAGAGTGTCTGCGGGGAACAGAAGCCCGACGTGCGTGCCTGGTGACGGACAGAGTGGACCGCGGCAGGTGCTGTGCACAGAACTGTCACCTGCTCCAGCTCAGCGTTCAGCTCCGCATGGCAGGTGGAGCTGTGTCACAGCGCCGCCGAGAACGTGGGCGGAAGCTGCGACGGCTCCTTCCTCCAGGACTGACCCGAAAATGTTCCCACAGACCCTCCACACTTCCTCACCAGCCCCCGACACAGGGACGCACAGGGCACCCGACCCCGACGCCGGGATGCAGAGGGCACTAGAAGCCACAGGCAGACAGGCCCAGCCCCGAGTCACCACATGGAAGGCCACCTGCTTGATGTCTACATTGTCCTGGTACCTGAGGGGGAATGTACGTTGACTGCGTTAATCCACTGAGATTTGGGGACAGTTGCTGTGACAGACTACTGATCTAATAAAAACCTCCTTCCTAAATTTAACAGAGTTAATACAAAAAGATACTGTCATTGGATTCCACCGTAAAATTCTTAGAATTACGCAACACGTGGGCGTTTTCAGAAATCTCGAAACCAACAGAAGTATAATTTGGTCCCTTGAAACTTTTCCAAAAGGCCATAATACATAAAGAAGCAGCTTAGGCATCCATGAGAGGTCTCCTGATAGCCACAGAATATAAGAGCAAGAGACGGTCACTGTGCCCAGTGCCAATAATCTCACTATAATAAGAGCTATTGTACATCTAATTATAGAACTAAATTCATTACCCAAGCATTTTCATTTCCAAAATCCCTGTCATAAGGATAGACGAGGGTAAAAAAATAATAATAAGCAAAATGCTTTCCAAAAACATGAGCAGGCTGCAAACCAAACCCACCTAGATGTCAAACCCTCTCCCCTCCATCCACTCCATCTTGCAAGTGAATAAGAGCAGACGCCAGGAGGCAGGGAGGGGGAGTCCGCACAGAAAGCCCCTAGTTCCGTAAACAGCTCTGACCCTTCCTGCAGCTGACGCTCCCAGGACACCGGCGAGTCACATACGTGTGTGATTACATGACTCCAGACCTGGATGGAATCGTGAGGATGATACGAAGGGGCCAGATGCCTGCACCCAGCTGCACCATGGCAGAGACTCAAGTCCAAATGAACCCCAAGGACTGCGCTTCCGGTCTGAGGAGCGCGTGGCGGCTCATCATGCTGGTGGAACTATTCGCGACCTCCACGCCATCCTCAGCAATCATTGAAGAAACCCACTGTGATTGGCCACTCTTCCTTAAGGAAACGGGGGCCCCCTTCTGCATTTAGAGGAGCCCGATCTTTTCATGCTGCGCCTCGTGCTGGAGCAGGTAAGGAACCTTTCGCTGGGCTGCTGGAGGCTGCGGTCCAGCGAAGCCGAAGGCCCCACACGCCCCAACCGCACACTGCGCTTGGGCGCACTTCACACCTCTCAAAACTTCTGAGGCCGAAGGGAACGTAGCAAAGTCCTCACGAAGAGAAGAAAATAAAGTCAAGCCCAGCGGAGGGGAGTGGGGAGCGGGGGCGGGGGGCGCTGGCCGCATGCAGGCTCCACTTGCAGGTGAGATGCTTTAGCTCACTCCCCATCAAAGGAAAGCGTCCTTTCCCTCCACTGGGGACGAAGCACGGACAGAGGCCAAGAGCTGGCCCGGGGTCTCCAACCATGCACAGCGTGGATGTCTGGGCGTGAGCACATGCAGGGGAAACACACGGAACTGTCAGTGCCTGAGGGACTGGACAGCTCGCTGCCACAGACGCCCACGCCCGCTCATCCTCTCCCGCAGCCAGGCCACAGAAGGGGGCGGGACAGGCCAGCTGTGCTCGACGCACCAGGCTGAGCGTGCTGTCGGGGCGGGCACGGAGCTCGGGGAGTGACACCCACGGGTAACCTGGGTCTCGGCTTCTTCACGGTCATCAGAGAGATCCAGAATGGACGTTCACGGTCACGGTTCATTTTAGATCTACGTTTCTGTGACTCACGGCCAATTCCCTTCTTTTCTAAATTCAGCGAGACTCTTCTTGAAGAATTATATATTCTGGTTACTTCTCATGGGTTTTCTGGAGTGTGCCTTCGGCGACTGTTCTAAACTATTTTCTTTCTCTTGTTTAATAACACACTCTACTTCCCAAAGATCTAAAATTGTCTCATTTACTAACTCCACTTCCAGTCAATGAAAAGCGAGGAGGCTGTTTGGTTTACTCCTTGGAATCGGGGTCTGCTTAGACTCACAGAGTCCACTCTGGACCGCGGCTCGCTCACCTCCGGGTCGCAGGGACCACACTGTCACTGACCGGTGACGAGGGTCTGCCAACGGCCACAGCACAGAGATGAGCGCAGCCCTTCGGCTATGCGGCCGAAGCCCACGGCATCCGGGTGAGCTCAGCACCGTGAAGCGGCGCACACTGCTGTCACGTGTGCTGTGGCAGCGAGCAGCCAGGTCCCTGCACGGCCAGGTCCGTGTGACACCAGCGCCTCCACCCTGCTGTCTTGCACGTCCCCTCAGGGATCTGTGACGATGGAGGAGGCTGCCTGACCTCGTCCTCACCGCGGATCCACCACGTCTGCTCAGACACACAGCACCAGTGTCACTCTTCAGTGACAAACAGCGCACTTAACCCAGTGCTCGATGCTGGAGAACGGAATGCGCCCCACGGAAAGTCCACAATACTTCTCCCCTCTTCTGCCTTCCTCTGTCCGCGCCGATTCTGCTGCCCGGAACGCACGACGAGCCAAGTCTCACGTCCGGACTCAGCTTGGTTTCGTCTCCTAGGGTGGTGACGGCTGCAGGACGTGGAGGTGCTGTTCTGAACCCCCCATCAGAGTTCTCCTCCACGTGTCAGGGTACATGCTACTCAGCCATCCCCTCCCCGCCATCCTGCGCTGGCAGAAATGACAACCGATCGCCTTTCACTTTCTATTCACTTCGTCCGAGGCTGAAAAGCACCCTAGAATAAGAAAATCACCCTCAATTCAGTTGCTCGAACCTGCCGAGCTCGGGCCACCTCACGGCACGCGACACTGGGCTCTGCCATGCTCATCGCCTCGTCCGAGTGTCCCCTGTCCAGGGCGGGGGCACCGTGAGCTCCTCAACTCACACAGCTCACAAGCTCAACAACTCACACAGCGTCCACGATATGGTAGGCTACATTTTATAAACTTCTTTGAATCAAACATTTCCTAAGAACAAGCATATACACTGAAATGTGCCTCAAACTTTGCACTGGCCCACATCCCCCGTAATTTATTGCTGAGAAGACAGCTCAAAACCCCCTCTTTCCACCTAGGAAAGGCTGACCGGTGCCCTGCTGCCCTTTCGTTTGCTAGCAAAAGTGAAGAGACTGCCCCCAATAGTGAGGATCACGGAGGTGCTGAGACAGCTCGTGGAGCATCTGGCGTCACACGTCTCGGCCGACTCAGCACCTAGGTTGCCATGCCGTCTCCCCGTGAAGTGGAGCGGGCGTTTCCTTCACTCATACAGGGTGCCCAGGGACTTCTCCGTAGGTGTCCCTTTGCCATCAAAGGGTTTAGAGTCTTGTTTTCAGGACAAGCTCTATTTAATCAACAGACTGTGCAAAGCAGCACGAAAACAGAGAGAATCGTGCGGGGAAAACGGTTCTTCCAATTTCCTAGTAAAGGAGTCTGATTCATGGTGACAAACGCGCCTTCACCCGAAAACATCCCCACACACGGCGCGTCCAGTGGGAGGTGGGGACGAGTTAGCGGCTTCTGCCCGCAGATCTGCCAGACGTGGTAGCAAAGCACGGAGATGCCCTGGCATGCTGGGGTGTGCCCAAAATGTGCCCGGGGTGTGCCAAGAGTGTGCCAGGGTGTGCCGGGGATGTGCTGGGGTGTGCCGGGTGTGCCCTTGTGCCGTGAATGCATCAGTGAGCTGCCTGCTGCACCGCGGGGAACGTCTACATTAACGCAGCTCTGGTTCACTCCTGAGACCGCTCTGCAGAGAAACACGTGTCTCTCCAAACAGCTGGCACTTCACGTTCTGAACCCAAACGCTTCTCCAGTGACGGTGCTGACAGGGTTGGTAAACCCACGTGCAATGTGACATTGAGCATGGCAACAAGGGAAGAAAGTTATTTATTAAGAACTAATAACATCTTCAAAAATACACACTTCGCTCTGTAAGAACCTCGAGGGGTGACATAGCGTACTAATTAACTGTACAGGTCTGAGAACCTTTATTTTTACCCTCGAAGTAAGAAGCCAACAGGGATGATTTACATGAATCAGCACTTAGTCATCTCTCAGTCTGTATTAATATAATAATGAGCAGGCATTTGATTTATATGTTATGCTTCCCAACTGTATGTGAGGTAGGATATTACAACGCCCCACGTGTGGGTGTTCTTTCTCAAAAGCAACTCGTAAAGAGATGTGTGTGCGTGTATGAGTACAGTTGATTTATGTCAACACCAACTGAAAAAATTCCCATTCCAATTTTTTCCAAAAAACAAGCAGAATTATCCTTTGCCTTTTGCCTTTCCACCTGCTTGAATCACGAAGTGTTAATTCTGAATCGGACCCGAAAGGCAAGCACAGTTGGGGGAAGCGCATTTAAGAGATTTCGTTTTCGGTGAATTTGCAGAAAGCCCAGCTCCTCCTGGTGCTGTCACTTAAGTGTTCTGACTCTAATGCGGCCCGCCAACGTCCCCGTGGGGGTCATTCTAAGGCAAGGATTGGGGAGCATTAAAGAGCTTAAAAGAAGAAGATAATTACCAAAAGTCCAGTCCATTTCATAAAAGCCGAGTGAAGTCTAGTAATAAAACATCCGGATTATAAACCGTGGGATTATCTTTTACAGCAAATTATATTCCCAGCAATGCAGGGGAAATGAATTGCCTTATCCGCATTTAATCACTACACAATACAAACTTTCCAATTCTCTTGAAAGTGCACAGCTGACTTTTTTCCGGTGAAGAGCATTTTCTGAATAAATTATGTCCATAAACTGCTGTGCATTTTGAGTCCACATGTTAACGGCGGAATCACGGCATTACCTCCTAGCGCTCTAACACAGGAGGTGACATTTTAATCAATCTGGAACATCCTCCATGCCAGAAGCTGACCTGAGAATGATCTGCCTTTGATCTGAGTTCGCATTGTGTGGGCGTCCCAGAAGTCGACCTGTTTATTATATTAAGGATAATCATATATCTAAATGAGTTCTGGAAGCTACTTTTAATATCTCTTCTCAATATGAGAACTTTTCTTTCTTGCACAAGCAAAAAGCACTGCAAAGTCAGAAATGCCCTACCAAATGGCACACTCCTGCTGCTGTCCATGGTCCTTAAAAATAGAATGTGCGGGGCTCCTCTGAAACCGAGTGACCGCCACGAAAACCACCAGCAGGAGGAAAACACCTGCAAGGTACATGTCACATGACTCGCACGCAGCTCCGCTCAATCCTGCAGCCCCTGCTCCTGCTCCAATCTCCCAGCACACAGTGTAGGACCACGTGACGTGTGTTTCTGAACAGGCGCTACCCTACAGAAAGCTCACTGCGGAAGCTATATGGTTATTCAAATATATGTAAAAACTCACTGAAAATTGTCTTTAAGAAACAGTCTACAAAACACATACTAAAAAACCAATTTCATAACTTTTACTTGCCTGGGCTTGCTAGTCAAAAATACTATGCTATTTGGTTTGCTTGTTCTCATTAATCAGGGCAGAGGTTTTAACATTATTCTTATTGAGTCTTCTCAGATCTCAAATTCACTCTCTGAGGAGAAAAATGCACTGTCCCTATGAGCACGGGGCAGAAGGTGCTGATGTTCTGAGAGTCATTCCAGACCTCCTACAGGTCACGTGCTAGACTAAAACAGCTTCAGAGGAGAGGACAGCCTCCTGAGGAGACTGCTTTTAGAGGGGTATTGTGTAGTTGGAAGTGTAATTATAGCAGGTCATTAAGGAATTCATTTGCCCAAATATATAAAGGTAACTAAGTTGCAGTATTGAATGAGACTGGATGAAACTTCTGGAAATATTTTCAAGTGGCTGAACAGTGCTTATTGCATATCCCTTAAGAGGTCTGTCTCACAGTATGGAGAGTAGCCCCAACCATGTGGTGATGCTTAATTATTTTGGAAACTAATGTCTAAGATATTGGACAGTACTAGCAAAAAATTACAGTGTAAGAAATTTTTCTGACACAATGCTATATTGCTTTAGTTTGAACAAGAGTGGTGGATAAAATTAAACCAACAAAAAATATAATCCCATCAAAGCTTTCTTTTTCTCATAAACTGATCAGCCAGGAAGTGCAGAGTTGTGAAAATACCCTCTTTCATTTCTTCAAACCACCAGATCTAAGAAAATATTCTTTGTTCTTAAATTACCGGTATCTTTCTTCTCATCTGAAGTTAAGAAAAACGACATCAGAAGTAAAGGCAAACTTAGGTTGTACAAAAGATGTCGGAAGATGCAAGTAGAGAGAAACTTTTTTTGTCCATGCTGGAAAGGGGAGAGGAACAACTGCTGTCACTGACATGAGGGAGAGGTGCACGGGTGGCAGGAGCGATAAATGCACGTCTCACCTCCCAGCCCCTTGCTGCCTGGCTCCACATCTGCGCCATTTGATTCAGAGCCTTCAGGTTGCTCTGCTTGCTCCTGGCACCCGAGCCAACCCTGCAGTGCTGTCTAAGTTAGGAAATGTTCCTACACAGCAATTCATTCGCTTCCGGCCCCAGCTGCTGCTGCATTGGCTCCTATCACTAGCCTTGGCAGTCGTATCCCAAAATTATATTTATATACCATACGATTTTTGTGAGAATTTGTTTTTGAGGAAAAGTGCCTACCTAGTAGTGCAAAAGTTTGATCTGGCCAATAAATCTTACTGAATGTATGTGGGAACTTGGCTAGTGGGCCTTGGAAGGGTACTAACAAATCCAGGAAACTAACTGAAGAGGTGCGTGATCAAGATCCAAGTAACTTTCTAGACACAAAATTAATCTTCTCATAATGTGGAGAAAAATGGGCTGAAGGTGACAAGAAGAGGAAAAGGAGATAGAGGAAGAATGGGAGGAGGAAGGGGAGAACTTGGTGAAGAAGGAAGAAGGGGCATGTGAATCTGCTTCCAAGTTCTCGACAGTCTTACCTGCTGCGTAAGTGTGCTGGGTATAAAAGTCATCTGCCCATGGTGCTGAGGGCAAGTTCACAGTTCGAGTTTCATTTAAGAAAACCAGTTTTTTTAGCAAACCTTTTCCTAAGAACCCGAGATCACAATCCAGTAAGTTACTACTGATATATATGTACGTGTGTGCGTGTAATATGACACATTTTAGGAAATATACCCTCCTACCATTCTATAAATAATAATAATATGAAGAAAAAATAAAAGAGAAATAAACATATATTCAAGCAAATAAAAACGAATAGATTTTACCCAGGTAGACCTCACAGACAAGCTGAAAATCAATGAACTAATGAAAATTCATCCAAAGAAGTTATGTAAAGGGTGACAAAGTACATTCAAAAAAAGTAGGAGAAAAAATAGTAAAAGATAAAAAATAAAAATTGGAAACAAATTACAACAGAGAGGAATAACAAAATCAAACGTTGCCTCTTTGAAAACGCTAATAAAACTGATCAACTTCTAATGGCAATGATCGAAAGAAAAAAGACAGAAAGCTCAAATAATCATATTATAAATGAAAAGAGCATCTTAATAGAAACTAAACATGTTACAAAGATTTTTAAAGAATATTTTGAACAAATTTATGCCAACGAATATTCAAATTTAGGTGAAATTGGCCAATTTCTAATAAAATACAATTTACCAAAGCTAAATCAAGAAGAATTAGAAAATCAAGAGAGTTCTAAAATGTACAGCATTCCTACAGAGAAAAATATAAGACATTATGGAAAAAAATAAAAAATATGTAAATGAATGAAAACTGAAAGACTCAAAATTTTAAATATAGCAAGTTTCTTCAAATTGATTTATGTATTTAACACTATCCCAATAAAAATTTCAACAGGTATGCATATGTGTGTGTTTATGGCTTAATGAGGTCATTTTCATGAAAAAACAGATAACAAACACTGAGGACGACGGTTTTGAAGAAGAAAAACGAGGACAGCCTCGCTGTAGTCAATGTCAAAATTTATGAACAGAGTGTGATGTGGGGAAAGGAGCGTGAGGAAAAGCACACAGAGCTGGCTCAGTCTCCACCACATTCGGTCATTTGCTGTTCACTTGGTGTTACTTGAGAGCAGCAGGGTAAAGGACAGATTTGGAAGAAACCCATTGTCACATCAGTACATGGTGCCTGGAGAGTTGCAAAAGCATACATAAAAATTAGATGTTTTTCACAATCAACCCAGAAATTAACTGCAGATTGAGCACAGATCTCGTATGAAACATAAAATATTAAAGCTTTTAGCAGATAATACATGAGGACCTCAATAACAAGCCCTCTACCCAGAAAAAGATTTCTTAAAGAAGATATAAAACAACACTTGGCATAAAGGAAAAATATGATGTGCTTCATAAAAATTAAGAACTTCTGTCCACCAAAAAAATCACAAATGAGCCAAAAGCTACGCTGTTCGCAGGTGGTAAAACAGAGCTCCAGTGAGTCCAGTAAGTTGTCTGAGCTCACACACCAGTGAGTGACAAGACAGAGAGACAGAGCAGGCCCTTGGGCATCGTGCCCTGCCCAGAAGCTCTGAACTGGAACCAAGTTCCCTTTGGAAGAGCCGACTGTGACATGGGGCTCCCTAGGTTCTACCGCTGAGGGCCAGGGGCCTGAGCGATGGCTTTATAATGGCTTTATAACTACGCATATATCCGGACAGCTGTTTCCTAATTCCGCAGAAGCTGGCTGAACAAAATATCCTCAAAAATACCCGGGCAGGCTTGTGCCACCAGCTCACGACAACACACACAATGCACTTCTCAGCTCTCACGGAAATCATTTTCCTCGTTTTCAGGCAGGAAGCGCTAAGACTGAAATTCATTCAAATTCGACCGAGCGAGCCCGTTTCCATCAGCCTGGACTGTGTCTTACAACACTCCATCTACGAAACACTCTTTTCGGGCCCCGAGCAGGAAATCATGCTCATCACAAACGCGTTTACACACCAAGGTGGGTCTTTAAAAGCCGGTGATTCTACACGCAAATTTAACTGGGAGAGGGAAGAGCAAGAAGTTATGAGTTAGCTTTGTAACGCAGTAAGACTTCTGTTCTTTGGGTCTAGTGTTTTTAAATCTCACAATACCAACTATGCTCAAACAAAGATGGGCAGCTCCAGACACAGAAGTAGCCCAAGAGTCAGTTACCAGATACCAAGAGGAGCCGGCTGGCCAGTGTGTGAGGCCCCCATCCCCCGTTCCCTGTGCCCGGTGATGGGAATTTAGTAATAATATCGCAAGGGTCTCCATGGCTGTGCAGGAAACGAGCACCTTGATCGTCCGTCACCGCGAGCCCACCCTGGGAAGGCTTCACATCAGATTTAACACGACAACAATGTCGGAATAAGATGAAACTCATGTTCGGAGCTGAGAGGTAGTTAAATGAGAGAGATTTTTTTTAAACAACAGAAATGATGCCACTAGGCGTTGGGAGAAATCTTTAAAGGCGGAATCTTTAGGGCTATGTTTTTCTCCACGGCTTTGTAAACTATAAACTGTTATGCAAATGTTGACGTCTCAGGTGAGAATTTTATTACAGGAGCAGTTGGCACCAGATGCGCTTTCGGGACTCCTACTTCCTGACAAGATGGCACCGAAACCACCCTCCCCCCCCCTCCCCCGCTTCCATGGAAGGAGTCAGGACACCACACACCACCCTCTGAAACCGGCGTTTTCTCATCCTAACCCTGCCCGTAACTGTTAGCCTTTTTCGTTTCATTGACAGTGGACTTCGCATCTTCTGTTTTTCTTCTTGTATATGGGATGACTTTTAAGAGAAGGAGAGAATTATCTTCACGATGCCATGCTGAAACCTTAAGGCAAAGGAATTTTTAATTTTATCTTTTTAAGCTAGTGTAAGGCTTGTTATTAATTCTATTCTAGTAATTTTTATTCTTCTAAAGCAGCAAACGCACAGCATTCTTGGTGTAAATATTGATTACACCTAAACAGATGCAGGTCTGGGCTGTGAATCATTTGCTAATTGGAGCTACAGGAAAATTTCGTCGATACTTACTTAGTCTCTTAGTCAGGTTATTACCAAGAGAATGAAAACAGAAAATATACTATTTTTCTAGTGGGTTTTTCATAATGAGAATCCAGGAAAGATCATTTCCAGCTGACCACTAAAATGGTGTGAATGATCTGATATCGGATCTACCTCAACGTCTCTTTAAAATAACCCACTTCTGCAACAACATGTCCACTTCAGGCCCACTACCCCTTGTGTCTCCACACATCTGAAAAGTGTCCCTTCTGCTGGCCCACGTAAGAGGTCCCCTAACATGGCATGGATTAGCACCGTGACCAGATGACAAACACATCTAACACCGAGGGTCTGGCTTGTGTCTTTCTGTTGGGGTTTTAAGACTAGTAAGAAACAGTTTTAATCCTATGCTCTATTTGAAAGTCTGTGATATAATCAGAGATTTCTATTTCAGATTACAATACACATTTCTTAGATGTGATCTATTTTTTTAAATCTTAAATCTCCCATGTACCTCCAACTCACATAAGAGTAATGCTGTGCTGTCTGGTCAGGAAAAGAAAGTCAAACATAACTGAGGTTCATAAAGAGAAAGAGAAAAGAGGAAGATTCATTGCAGCAAGTAAATGGAGCTGAGCTTTGCTGCAGGAATCTTGACAAAAAAACTCACGTTTCAGCATTTCACAGGGAACGGACAGTTTCCTGCCTTCTCTCCTGCCAGCCAGAAATCTATGCAACTCCAGACACAGGAAAGAGTTTAACTGAGAAACATTTGCCACTTTTTACCTGTTTTAATATAAATTAAAATACTGTGACAATCATGCAATTATTCGTAAGATTTTTCTTTGTTATTGGGCATGCCGTAGGGTAAACAGCGCATTGCACATGTGGTTCGTTAGTGTTGTTATCTTTTCAATGTGTGTGTTAAGACGTGGAAAAGATATGTTATGAGATGAAATAGTATAAGAATGTCAAGGAGGCATCTAACAGTCAAACATTCTCAAAACGACAAGTTCAAGTGTGTGTTTTGACCTAAAGTTTTCCACCAAGCTTACTCCCTCAGTATATAGTTATTGACCGTCTCACCTCCCACTTGGCGCTCCTGCCAGAGACCTGCTTGAGAAATCAGGGAAACAGTGGCTCTCGTCCAGGCGGGTCCAAGACACAGCCAGGGTCCGTGCGCCCCCAGGGGAGGAGGGGCCCTCAGACGCTCCTCCTCGTAGCCACCCTCAAGGACCTGATGCACTGGACTCTCCTCTAGTTACATACCCACAGAAAGGATCCAGTGGGCCACCGTCACCCTCCAACAAACCATCTCCGTGAGCGAACGGGGCGCACACAGGTGAATGCGGGTCGGCAACAGTGCGTGTTCCAGTGCAAGAGCCTCCGTCTGCAACGAGCTCCCAAAGGCAGTTTCGTGCAGATGGCCCGAGAGCCACTTTGGAAAGCACGCTCAGAGCACGGGAAGTGTGGGAGGGGGGAGGGGTTCAAGGGTACAGAAGATGAGGACATCCAGACACATGCGTAGGCAGGAGGAAGGAGTAGAGGGAGAGGGGAAAGAAAGAAAGAAAGTTCGCTGCAGTAGCAAAAAGAGTAGCTGGAGAGGGGGCTGTCCCGATAACAAATTTAAATAATTCACAGCGTTTTCTGACCCAGCGAATCTGCGCTGTTCATTCATTATGCAACACTCCGACCTTAGAATTACATGGCTGACCTCAGGATATTAAACCATATCTCCTCACTAACCACGCACAGGCCTGGCCCTTGCCCTGGAGACCAGTGTTCTTTTATTCGATCATCTCTCTTGAACTAGAAACTTTTTTTATCCTACGGAATGAACAGCAAATAAATGACATCAACATCAAATTACAAAATTTTCTGAAGTCGTGAAATGTATAATAGTCAAAAAGAACTTGAACCTGATCCTGACAGTTGTTTTCTTTATATTTAGTCTCGCTACGTAAGTTCGTTTCTAGGGTGACGCTGGCTCGGTCCCAGAGAAGCCCTGAAGGTAAGTGTGTCACACCTGAGACCACCTGCCCCCACCGGGGGGCAGGGAAGCTGGCATATGGACCCTCTGCCCGCATCAGGCACGGGTTGAGGAGGGGTAATTAGACCTCAGGGTTTCCTGGAACTCTACACCTGCAGCAGTCGCCTTCAGAGAGACACAGCTGACGGCGGCTGAGAGTTCAGTGCAGAGAAGCAGGTGCTCACAGGCGGAAGGCGTCCTGCATGAGGGCAGAGGGCAGCCCTAGCAGAGCTGCTGCACCCCTGCAGCTGCGTCGGGGCACGTTTGCCCGGCGTCTGGAAAAGGACAGGAGGTCCCTTGGCCGAGCCCTGACTCCCCTAATTGGGGGCATTCCACATGCACCACAACGTGTGCCCATCAGACAGAAGGCCACCGAGCGATAGAAAAGTGCATCAGAGGATGAAGACCGTCCAGGCACCGCCACGCCAGCCCTGAGGGACCAACACGGTCACAAGCAGGGCTCCCGGTGCGGGGACGGGGCCGCCCACTTGAAGACGCCTGCCTTCGGGACAACCCAGTTAGATCTGACTCCACTCCCAAGCAGCGGCCCTCAAATTCCAGCAGGGCCCCTGAAGGGACCGGCCCCAAGTGAGAGACAGTGACAGCAAGCAGGCTTGCAGAGTCTTCACGAGGAAATTCACCATCAAAGCCAGCAAACCGGCATCCTCACTCTAACCCTCCATCTATGTACATGTGGTCAGTGTGAGTCACCCCAAAAAGTGGGCCATCACTCATGTGGGGTGACTCTGAACTCGACATCCCAAGTTTCTTTTACACTGCAACAGCAATGTCACCCAGGCGAAGCCAATTCAGCAACTCATTTTTGCGCAGGGACTAATCAGATTGTCCCAAATGTTCTTGTTGGAGTCTGAACCATGATAACCTTTCCCAAAATTCAAGGAACAATTAAGAAATTGGTACAGGAGCTGGAGAACAACGTGTCAGCTTATTTGCAGCAACGCTGGGTGGGAGAATGAAGCTTTCTTCCGATGCCAGCACAGGAGTAGGTCACAGCCTGGAGGTGCCCTCGCTGTCCCAGGCACAGAGACCATGGGGACACAGTCCACAGGGACAGGGTCAGCCCTGGAGCGGGGTACGGGGAGGAGAGGGCAACCGTGCAACATGGGGCGACTTCCAGGACAGAGCAGCACGGGGACCGGCAGGGCGGCGATAGCCGTCCTTGTCCCATGGGGGAAGGCGGAGGGGTGGAGACGAGAAGCGCTGAAGACAACGTCCCCGCGGATCCCCCCAGAGAAGCAGATGAGACGCCTCTGCAGGGTCCGAGGTGGGACAGTGGACAAGGGAAGACACTGTCTGTCGTGAGGCCATTACCGGCCTGGCAGGTTCCCGCATTGCCAACTTTCAAGGAAAACACACAATGTTATTTTTGTATCAGTCACGTTTTCTGTAGCGATTCGGAAGGTAATTCCTATCTGTGATGTCTCTAAAGGGCTTAAAATCAGTCACAGCAACGTACAAGTTCAACAGTTCCAGACCTTCACCCCAACTCTATAGCCTTTACAGTTACTAGACCTTCAGAGTCCTAAATCTTAAGTTCTGAAAGTTCTCGATCTTTACCACTAACAGGCGAGCATCAGTGGGTGTCCAGACTGCTCTCACTACCAGAGCTAGTGTGCCTATTCAAACGACTAAACTATTCAGGAGTGAATGAGGAAATAGTATCCCTGCTGACATGCTGGCCCCCTTCCCTCTACAATTTCATAAATAAGAACCTCATGTCCCAAGGATGAGCATAAACTTTGTATTTATATAGGATAAAGGTCATTAATTAATATATGTCATTCCAAGATTCTCCTTTAAGCAAAAGGCACAGACACCCATGCATAACACTCTAGATATAATTTACTTTCAACATATTTTTAACATTTCATATTGATAGGCAAATTCTTCTGCTGCTCCCTATTTTACTCTGATTAGATCATGCCCACTTGGATGATCCGGGATACTGTCCCGTTTCCAAGACCAGAAGTACATCTGGAAAGTCTCTCTTGCTATATAACGTTAGGTATTCACAGGTCCCTAATGTGAGTGTGGACATCTTTGGAGGGTCATTCTGCCAACCATAATCTGCAATCTGGACCACAAAGATTCATCTCATGACACATGTGGAAGACAAAAATAAAATGGCATGATAAACCCAATTATGGCAATAATAACATTAAATACGAATGAATTAATCCAATCAGACTGGGTCACCAAAACATGGTTCGACTATATGCTGTTTACAGGAGACACACGATTGACACAAAGCTACAAATAGGCAGAAAGTAAAAGGATGGAAAAGAGATATATCACATAAACAGCAAGAAGCAGAAACCTGGAATGGCTATACTAATATCAAATGAAAACAACTTTAAACAAAAAATGTTTCTAGAGATAGAGATATTTTATAATGATAAAGAGGGCAATTCATCAGGAAGTTATAAGAATTACAGTGTACCAAAATACATGACACAAAAGCTAACAGAATTGAGGGTAGCAATAGATAATTTAATAATAATAGTTAGAGACTACAATATCCTACTTATAATAATGGGTAGAATAATTAGGTGGATAATCTACAAGGGCATAGAAAACCTGAACAACACTCTAACTAGACCTAACAGACATTTATCTGTAAACACTCCACCCAACAAAAGAGGACTATACATTCTTCTGAAGAGCGTATATAATATTATTCAGGATAGACCATAATCTAAGCCATAAAACAAGCCTCAATGAATTTAAAAGAACTGAAATTATACATTCTCTAATCACAGAGGAGTGAAACTGGAAATTAGAAAGAAATTTGGGGAATTTACAAATATGCGGAAATTAAACCCACTACTAAGTAAGCGATGGGTCGAGAAGACATCACAAGAAAAATTTTAAAAATACTCTGGAAATGAAGTGAAAATGAAAATGATAATGGTCTGGTTTTCAACGTGAGCATTATCCGGCCGCGTGTCTTGGGTGATGTAGCACCCCTACCCGCTTGGAATACTAAACACGTATGGAAAATTTCAGTCTAACGAAAAGTCCCACTAGGCGAGACGGACAACCAGCATTCTCCTTCTCCCAATTTAATGCTGATCAGTGCTAGGAAGAGGCTTTACATATCGCCCCTCTGAAGAGATCATACTTCTTTACTTTTGTGATTAGAGCCTTCGTGTCCACAAAACTTTCCACCTCAATTAACTTCTGATTCCTTTGATACTGGTGTTGACTATGCTTTTCCCAGCCTTAGCTTCCTGGGACTATCTAAGCAATAAAAACTGAAAATAATTCACCTGAAAACCTGCGTGTTTTGTCCACCTACATAATCCACTTAGATTGACATTTGTAACTCTAAATCCCTGGAAGAATCCATATTTTTATGATTACTGCTTCTCCGTCCAGCATAGTTACCGTGTAAACTCAGCCTTCGTGTATCACCTGGGTATGGTGGACGGTGTCCTGCTTTCTGGGCCGTCTCGGTCCCTGTTCACCTTCCCCGGCTTTCTCCCTGTACGGTGCCAACGCACCGCCACCAGACTGAAAACAGACAGCATTGTTCTCCTTCTGTGGAAGTCATTTTTTTCAGGGTGGATTTTTCTTTTTTAGTTCTTGATGCTATAAGGCAAACATTTAGGAACACTGTGTGGCTTCCCTGAAGATATTTCCTATACAGACTATAATAGTCCCAGCCAATTCGTGTGATGCGAGCCGCACACGTAATGTTAAATCTTCTAGTCGCTCCATTATAAAGGTAATGTATGAGAAACAGGTAAAGTTAACTTTAATAATATGACCTAAATGCAACCAAGACAGAAAAGATTAACAAGACACTGTACATTCTTTTCTCACAGTCAGTTTTGAAGATCCAGTGCATATTTTACCCCGAAAGCACACTTCCATTCCAACCAGCCACCTGCTCCGGCGCCATGAGAGCCGGCAGCCACCGCAGTGGACAGCGCTGCCCTAGAGAGACGGGCTTCCTGAAATAGACTCGAAACTTGGCTGCAGCAGAGCTGACGGTGCGCGGCCCAGAGCCCCCTCGGGTCGAGTCGCTGCACAGTGCAAAATAAGCAGCTTCCCGTTGTTCAGTTCCAATCCCCGTAAGGGTAACTGGGGGCCTTCTGTAACCGTTCTCCTGGCAGTAAATGAAGAGCTAGAATTTTCTAAAAACCAAAATTTAGAAACACGAATCTGCTTGTTTCAGCGTAATGGCCAAAAAACCTGAAGCAAACATGTTGACACCAGTCGGGGTAAGAGGTGAGAGGACGGAAGGATGGAAGGATGGAAAGATGGAAGGACAGAGGGACGGAAGGACGGAGGGATGGGGGAAGGAGGTGGGGAGCACGGATGTTCTACGAGCCACGGCAGTCGCTGTTCTCCACGTCCTACAGGTCACGTCAGCTCTAGGGCTCTCCGCCTTCCAGGAGCTAAAACAATCACTTCACGCACACAGGGTTCGTGTGATGTGCTTCTTATAAAAATGAGAATAATTTTTCAAGCACCTCAACTTTCCACTGCACACTCAGCACCTGGCCAGAGGCCTGCAAGGTCACCTCAAGACTTTGATGAACTGTCACTCTCGATTTCCGCATACGGCCATTTATTCCAGACTGAAGCATTCTGAAACCCTACTGCCAACCAGGGGCCAGCTTCCAACTGCTTTAAGACAGCTGCTGGGCGCTCTCACTGTCACTGAAGGGGAAGAAACCAAAAGGTCAGTTCCAGGAGCCCCAGATGACACAGAAAGCCACCTGACACAAAGCAGGTGTTTGGACTTGATGTCAGGACTGCTCACAGGACAGCTTGCGGGGGAAGGAGAGAGAGGAGGGCAAGCAGACTTGCACTCAGACGAAGCCCAGCTCTGGTGGAACATTCTAAAAACCCTATTGTCTTAAAGCCAAAATTACCTTTAAAATTGCTTTTTTCCTTACTTTTTTACCGATTTATCATTTCTTGCAACATGATTTACTAGGAGCATTATATGACAAGACCTTTTGGTAAAATACTTTTGATAAGTACCTATCTATAATAGTCTATAATACTGAAAAGTCTCTATCAGTATTATCATCTATGGCATTGAGAGATGTCACATGATACATTCGTAACAGGCTGTAGTCATACCACCTTTCAAAACATGAGATTTCACTGAGACAAAAACAGAGTTCTCCTATATCCAGCAGACTTGATCGATAGGACTGAGGCTCCTGCTTTTCCAGCTGCCATGATATTGGGGGGCTTTCTTAAACCTCACCTGGACCCACCTTTCTACGCAGTTCCTGAGTCTCCTGTATTAGCAACAAACTAATTTCACCTACGTTTGTCCTATACACTCCCTCAATTCACAGCCTTCGCTGTCAATTCTTTTCAGCTCCTTCCTGGCTTGGGGATGACCTTTGTACCACCGAAGATAACACATTCCAAAATGATGCTTATGCTCCCCACGCCCAGCAAGGTTCAGCTCGTTATGTAATTAGACCACCTTCTGTACTCCCTAATTAAATGGAAGGACGGTGACAAAGATGGAGCAAGGCAGTTGGAAAAATACCCTCCCCTCGCTGACGGTGGTGGGGACTCGCCAGCTCTAAATGCCAAATCTGGGAAGTCACTTAAAATAAATTGTCTCAAGGTTGCAGATCAATGTAGAAAAAATGAAAATGAGCACTTTACCAATTACCTCTTCTCTGTCCTTCTCTCTACCTGAGATGCTGCTGGCACAGAGCTGAGAAGGAATGGCCACGGCCATCATCTGATTAAACGAGGAGAGTCTGCCTGTCAGAGCGCACTGGGCCGTGCTGGGCAGGAGGCTCATCCCGAACCCTGCCGAGCCCCCACCCCACGCTGGCCAGGCCAGGCATGAGGGACAAGCAGAGCCGTCACTTTTCCTTCAGGAAGTGCTACAGAGTCCAGAAGCCTCTTAGCCTCAGGCCCACCGTGAGCCCAGCATCTAACGCCTACAGCTCCCAGTGTCAACACCCTCGCCCCACACCACGAAGAGCAGTGGCTGTCCTTCAAAGCCACTCTCTGTCATCCCTGGGAAGCTTTACTTTTCAGCCACTGGAGAGATGGCGTTCTGAGGCCAGTCCCATCCTCCTGAGTGGCGGCCAGGCTGCCCACGGGGTCGTGTGTTCCCAACGCCGTCAGATGAGCATGGCAAAGCCTCTGCACGCAGGGCCCCCGGCAAAGCATTAGCGGTCACCTCACCATTACCATGGGCAGAGCAAAATGACCCCAAATCTTGTTCCCCAGCATTGCCTGATTCCAAGGAGAAATCAGGTGTGCAGCGGAATTTCGGGGGCCATAATGAGGAGTGAATGAACCTCAATGCGACTCGCAAGACGTGATGCAGTGAGAGCTGTTTGCAGGTGTCTCAGGCCCGTCTGGGCTGTCCAGGCTGGCGGGGCCCGTGAGCTGTAAGCTAAACACGCCCGTGGCTAGAGTCGTAAAGAGAAAGCCGCTCACGTGTCGACCTGGCCGAGCTGGATCGTGAGCCGAAGAAGACAGGAGAACAGGGCGTGAAGGAGAGAAGCAAGGCCAGGTGGGGACTGTGGCCACAGATGGGCACACACACAGAGCCCTGAGCTCAGAACCAGCTGAGACCTGGGCAGTGGGATCGATCGGGGGAAACGAGTCAACAGAAGAGAGTGTCACTGATGCAGAATGTGGGACAGGACGTCGCGGGGTGGGGGGGGACTGGCGAGGATGTCCAGAGAGCATCTCTTTGGAGTCAGCACTGGAGCTAAGGCCTGAAAGCTGAGTCGCCAGTCACGTGAAAATACACAGGATGCCACTGCAGGGAGAATCGGGAGGACAGCGGGTGAGGCAGGAAACGGCTGGAAAGGTCAGGGAGCAGGAGGGGAGAGTGTGGCTAGAAAGCCATGGGTACAGAGGACCACGAAATGAGATAAAGCCAGAGTCTCGATCTTGTAAAACCACAAAGGTTTTGGATGACTTTTTCTCTGGGTTCTAGAGAGACATCGGAGAACTTAAGCAAAGACATTTCATGTTACAAGATCAAATGCTTATACAGACCCGGCTTTATGAACCCTAATATGGTTTGTTTTTCTTCAGAATAACCATCGCCCTTCGGCATCACTGTATGTATCCCTTTGCTTATTCTTCTGTTTCCTGCACCAGCAGACAAACGCATGAAGGCGCAGGGTTGTATCTGTCCAGACCACTGCTGTGTCAGCAGTGTCTGCATCAGCACTGGGGACACAGTAAATGCTCAAGAAATATTTCAGGAAAAATAATGAATAAAGGGATGAATGTTCTGCCCAAGGAGGCAGAAACACGAGATGAAAATCCAGTGTCGGATTGGGTTCGGGGGACATCAGACATTTTTTCAAACATGGACATGGAGATGTCAACTAAGCCTGTTACATGAATTTGGAGCTCAGAAAACTCAGGACCAAAGAAATAAATGCTGAAATTATTCACCTTAATGATGCCACTGTCCCCTGGCAGGCCGTGTGCAGTGCCCGCCCGCGGTCACACGAGCCTCTGACTCACGCTTATTACATTATGGGGGTCCCTTTCTTTCAGCTCTAAATTAAATGTCTACGAAATTCGCAAATAGCATACGAGAAATGTTTGTGAAGTTGCTTTTGGGGAAAGTATACTCTGAAATGTGCACAAAGGCACCTACTAAAAAATAGCATGATATTAGCTGAAAAACCTTTATAAAAAAGTCACATCCTTCTGATAGTGTTATATAGTTATCTGCCCTTGGAGAGAGAATCAATGAAATGAAAGGCAGGAAGGAGAGAAGATAAAATCCCCTTATGACATTTTCCAAAGAACTCTGAAGAGCAAATTACATAAAGGAAAGGGAGAAATAGTATTATGGGGTATATTGAATTTTGGCAGTGCTTTGGGTGAGGTCTTCAAGTCCATGGGGGGAAATGGACTTGAATAAAATTGCTATGAGCTGACCTTGCTATATATCAGGGGTCCTCATTGCCCTGGGCCACAGACTGGCATCAGTCCATGGCCTGTTAGGACCGGGGCTACATAGCAGGAGGTGAGCAGCGGGCGAGAGGAGCTTCATCTGCATTTGCAGCCGCTCCCCAAAGCCAGCATCACCGCCTCAGCTCCATCTCAGATCCTCAGGCATTAGAATCTCACAGGAGCACTGGTCCCTGGTGCCAACAAGGTTGGGGACCGCTGCTCTATACAGTCCTAGACTAAAGATTTTTAATTACTTTTGAGCTCCATCCATTTAAATTACACCATGTTGAAGAGGAAACTGCAGGACCAGATAGGATTCAGGGAGGCTAACGCCCGTGACGCCGAACTTGGCCTGCCGCCTGGCCGGACTGCGGTGTCAGCCCCTTCCAGGACCCTGGCTGGCCGAGCCACCTGGTCCCACCTTTCTACACACCCCCGCAAAGGAGGCGCCCTTGCCTGAAATGATCCTTTCTTTACTTTTGCTAATAACTTTCTCATCCTGCCCATTTTCTGCCTGCAAAAGAAAATGGTGTACGACCTTCCATTCATACACCTTCCCAGAGCACCTGTCTGTTTGCTAGATGGGATGCTGCCCGATTCACAGACCTTCCATACAGCCAATTAGATCTTCATGTGTTCTCCATCTAGCTTTGTTTCTTAACAACTATAAGTGACGAGAAACATGTCATGTTGTATAACAGAGCACTGTATATCACATGTAAGTATGTGCAATGCACAGTACAACTATACTACACCTACATGTGCACTTACACTGTGTACTCATTATAAGGCTCTGGGTTGCTCAAGGGTCAATTTATATATTTCTTATAAATCACTCTTACATTAATGAAAGTATACATTAATAAATGTGTATATATACTTACATTACATATATACTTACATGAGCACAGTATTACTTTACAGTATAAGTAGTTTGTGAGACTTTTCTTAAACTTAAAACAGAAGTAAAAATATACACACATGTAACGGGGAGCAAACTAACCAGCCCAAACTATGCTTCTGGCATGTTGTTCATTGGGGGCTGATTATTTTTGAGAGGCTGAAGACACAGAAGAATCTTTGATAACAGAATAGAAGTTGCCTTTTTTCGAGGAAAATTTACATTTATAAGAAAAATGTGCATTTGTAAGGGTGCCTTCCGCTCTGTATCAGGAAGAGGAGGATGACTAAATCACAAGAAACTCTTGTCAATAAAGAAGGCAGAGACTTAAACCTGCATGGTATTTAAGGTGGTGATTTGGGCCATTTGGGGGAGGTCCTCAGCTTTGCTAGGTCTCTCCCATGTACACAGGAAGTATATTATTAACCTTCTGCTTGATTTTTCTCCAGACTTTCATTGCAGGGAGGTCTCAGCCAAGAACCCAAAAGGGTTGGGGTGAAGTCCTCTTCCCTCCCCTGCACATTCAAGTGTGTGCTTGGCTTGACCGTGTCTCGCCTCCTGTCTTTGCCAAGCTGTAAGCACAGCGATCATGTTCTCATCAACACTGGGTAGCATCTCACGACTTCAGTAAACACATTTGGAAATGCAACTCAGACTCTTTCTCTGATTGAAATGAAGCTGCCTTTTCTCACCCCGGCAATGAAATGTAAGCTCCACAAAAAAAAAACGTGGAAAATTATCAGGATGGGAAAGACACTTCTGGAATGAATGACTCCTTATTTGTATCTCGATGGCAGATATGTTACAGAATGGCAAGGACTTGACAACAGCCGTTTAAAAATGGCGATTTATTAATGCCAAAATGTATGCTCCCGGAGCTACAAAAATCAGTGCACTTTTTCTACAGATAATATCACAAACACGATGTCAAGGTTGCACCAAAGGTATATCAAAAATCTATCGTAAGCATTAGTAATTTAATTACTCAACAGATAGATGTGCCTTTTCAGTGCATTGATGACAGAATTTTATGGACTTCAAAAGTATGACACTGTAAATGCCTAATCTTATTAGTAAACAAGAGTCGATATTTTTCCTCATTTTAGCACACATACGGATTTCTTAGGAACAACTCCTGTCAATGCACTCAGCCTTCACTACTGTTAGCTGCAAACCAGATCCAGGTCATCCTCCAAGGGGCTCAGACCAGGTGGGCAGCAGAGCAGAGCTGGGAGAGCAATGCAATGCCATCGGAGCCTCTGGAATCAAGGGCTGGAGCTGGGGGCAGCCGCAGGAGACCACGCCTTCAAGGAACCCTCCACATTTCATGGATGGGATCTGGCAGTGGGGACCCCCAGTGATTTATAAACTGGTCTCACAGACACAAGCACTCCAGAAGTCTCATTTTTCAATCACACAAAATAGAGTGGAAGTATAGTCCTGTTTTTTAACCTGCTTCAGGGTTTTGGTGAGACTGAAGTATAGTGTAGAAAAAGTCATCTTAAATTATAAAACTCCAAATGATAATTATTTCTATTAGAATTATTAGAATCAACATCAACTGGGAGGAAAAATGAGTCTCTTTTTTAATCTTCCCAGCCCTTTAATGAGTATTTTTGATGAGGCTGGTTTTAAGGCAGGAGTCAATGACCAAATAACAGCAGCAGCAGCAGTAATAACAGCAATCACAAAAACGATGAAGACACAGCATTCACCGGGACTCTCTCTCATGCAGCATCCCGCATCCACGGAGAAGTCTGGGACCGTCAGCGTTTGGTTTTACAGATGACAGCACTGAGAGTCACGCAGCTTTTTAAAATCGCTAAATAAGACTTAATAAGAACCAGAGCCAGCTCTCCTGTCTTTCATCTGCCCACAATGCCCACATTTGACTGTATCAGACACAATTACATTTCATCGGCTCGGTGTGGAGGAAAGAAACCCTTTCTTGGCAACATCTGTAAGGGCCTGCAGAGGGGCACCGTCCTGGCCATCTGGGACCCCAGCCACAGTGCGGCAGGAGCAGGGCTGGCCTGGCACTCCTGGGAGTGTCGCTTCCCCTCGGGCACCAGGGTCCTCTGAGTTCATAGATGAGTTATCTCCAGTCTGAACTCCGTGTATACTCAGTTAATGTTTGCTGAACAAACCTAGCATTTTGAGGGTAGGAGTAATTTCAAACATTTTTTTCTCTATGATTTTATTATACTTGAGAATCACTTAAAGGACATCTGATGTATGACTCACATCTGTGCCTTGGAGACTAATTTTTTCATCAACAAAGTAAGGATAATGACACTTATGGCGAGAGGCTTTGAATAGAGAATGCTAAGGATGAGCCAAGCAAGCATCATCACCATTGTTCTCTTCTGTCTTTGTCTTGTTATCTCAGAGTCTAATGTTAGACGGGTTTTTTCTTGGAAATAAAGAGAAAGAAGTCTACAAGTTGTCAAGCCAGAATCCGTTCCTTTAAGCCTTATTACTGCAGAATGTAATTTTGATTCACATTATTGGGAGCAAACAGCACAGACTGAAAGCTTTCCTTTAATCATTCATCGCAATGTTCCTTCAGAAAGAAGCCAATTAATAACGTTCACATGCAGCAACTGCAAAGAAGTGAAATTCAGAAGTTCATTTGCTCCTTCTTCATTTAAGTAGAGTTCAGTTTTTCTTGTGAAAAACAATCTTTTCCACCTTTTCTTTGACAAGCATCCTCCAGTTTGACTAGGGTGAGGCGCGTGAGTGCTCTTACCCTGACTGCTGGATGTTCTGGCACCTGCCTCAAACATTATGTCTCAGGCAACCGCATCACTGTCTTCATCCAGGTGCCAGCGCAGTGCTCATCAGCATTCGTTATCATTGTCATTATCAAGTTCATCTTGCACCGCTCTGCGTCTCAGCGTCTGAGACAGACCTCCAGCAGTTGCTCAAGACGTGCCTACAGATTTAGTTTGAGAAGGATGAAGAAGGTGGTGGCACCCAGGTTTTCTATTGCAAAATTAATAAAAACATGATACTTAAAAACTGGTTTAGCTATTCCTAATTCTAATTCTATCTAAATGACCTTACAAGAATAAAATTTTATGTCACTCATTCACATACTTCTAGATTTTATAGACCTTAAGATAAAGGTGAGTATTTTTTTTAATTTCAAATTATATAAAAACTAAATACTATTCAGATTTGGAATGTCTATGGCTTTGGGATATATGGATCACAGATCATTCCCAGAACATCACACAAACTCTATTTGGTTAATTAATACAGATTTAAAATGGCAGATTGTAAAAAAAAAAAAAATACATTCTATAAAAAGCATGTATAAATCCTATAATTTGTATACGTTAATATTAAAAGTTCCCATTTATTGTTATTCCTCAACTGCATTATGAAGATCAGAAAAGTAGTTATTATAAAAACACAGACGTTTTTGGATATTTGTAAATTTTAGAAATATAAATTTTTCCAAAAAATATCTCATTTTTCTTAAGCATCTGTTTCAACTTCTTGCAAAGAAAGTGGTTTAGACATAGAAAGGGCATAAAAAAGAATCCACTCAGCAGGTTGCAAGTCATTGTAGACATAAAAAGTATGAGAGAAAAGTGTATATTTTATTCCTATTTTAGTCCCTCTGCCATCTGATCTGACTTTCTTCAGCAAAAAGTTCTTGGTGCTTCCTTTAAATAAAAAGACATTTCCTTCTGCTATTCTTTCCGCTTCTCCCAGGCCAGTGTACACACCAAGTAACAAGCAAAACCATCTCCTAACAGGAAGGATTTAATTTGTAGTAAAACCTGTGGGAAAGGTGGTACAGAGCAGACGTTTGCAAAACAAAAAAACAAGCCTTCTTCAAGAGATTATAAATCTACAGATTTAAACAAATGAAAACAAATTTTATACAAATGGGCAACAAAAATGCCACTGAATTTGCTCGATGACTCGGTAAATGAGCATAAATGAGCATACATCCCAAGAAGCTGAGGACAGCCATTCTCGTCACAAGCACTGATGAGACAAGTGTGGGCCAGCATCCCGAACTGTGACTCGAGGAGGTTTTTACTGCTCATTATTTATCCACGATTAGCAGGGGATGGAGAGAGAACTGACCTCACCCTGGACCTCAGACGGCTGGAAATGTCAGGGAGGTGTCACAGTTCTCATCAACAAGGAACGAAGAATTACAGATGGTTTCTACTCTTGATACAGAGAAAGCGAAAGATCAAGAGCACAGAAGTGCTACAGTGAGAGCAGTAATGACCCCATCGCTTACTGTGATGTTAAGGTCAAGACATTTAAGTAAAAGAAGATGCTCCCTTTTATCCTGTTCCCATGGGAACCCACACTTACAACGTGCCCTGCCTGACACTTGAGATTTTTCTGTTACTCTGACCTCACCCAATGTGTCCTGCGAATATAAAGACAAAATATCTTAAATAAAATATTAGCAAATAGAACCCAGCAATATGTAAAAGGCTTCTCTGAAATTCCACAAAGAAAAGAACGTCTTTTCAGTAAATGGCATGTCATCCTTCAGATATTCACGTGGGGCAGAAAAGGAACTTGACCCACAAAATGCAAGAGTTAATTTGAGATGAAAGACCTAAATGTGAAGGCTAAAACAGTCAGATGCCTACGGAGACTCCGAGACTGTCATGAACTGGGACTGAAAGAGATCCATTGAACAGCATACAAAAATCATTAACCACATGACAAAAAAAAAAAAAGATAAGTAACCTGTGTTGCAATTAAGAACGTCTATCCCTTTGAAGACACTATTAAAAAAGTGAAAAAGAAAGTCACGATTTAGGGGAAGCTATTTATAATACATATATCCTAAAAGGCTTGCTTCTAAGATGTAAAAAGGACTTCCTCAAAGCAATAAGACATAAAACATCATTTTTAAAATGGTTAAATAAAAACTTGAAAAAACATATCAAAAAGGGGATATCAGAACTGTTCATGAACATACAGAAGGGTGCTCGACACCTTTAGTCATCACAGAAATGCAAATTAAACCACAATGAGATACTAACTCACACCCATCAGAATGGATGAGATGAAAGGGACCATCAACCCCTACTGTCAGAATGGTCTGGAGCAAATGGAACGTCGGTGAGTGCACACTGTCCAGTCTGTCCTCCTGGGGACGCGTGGAGACCAGCCAGAAAGCTGCCACAGTCTGGGACAGAGGTGGCAACGCAGTGAGGGCATGGCCGAGGGGGAAATGGTGGACCAGCTGATGCACTGCAGGCAGGCGTGAGGAGAAGGAGCAAGGGACACCTGTCCACAGCTGAGCAAGTGATCCGCGACAGGCAGCAGTCTCGACCTGATCGGAAATATTTGATTGCTTCACTTAGAAGTTGTGCACGCATACAGGGGACCTTAGTGACCCCGCGGGCCTGTGTCCATGGCCCCGACACCCTGCAGCCCCACAGACTGTGCTGCAGAGCCGGACATCCCCACTGGAACGCTCGTGCCCAACCTCCTGGCAGAGCAAGCAGGCTGTGATTACCCCCACCAGGGCAAAGGCGGGCCACCCTGCACAGCCTGCCCCCAAGGAGCTGGCCCTCGAGAGCGGGTGCCGTGGCACTGTGCTGGTGGCAGCTGGGCTTGCTGCTATGGCGGTGTCTAAATCAGCTGTGAGGCCAAGGAGCCAGGCCGACAGCCCATGGTGGGCGCAGGTCCTGTTTGGACAGAAGGGGGCGCCTGGGAAAAATGGAACAGGGAAAGAAAGCAGAGCGCCACACAGGTGTTTCTGAGCTGCTCCCCGCCGCAGACATGAGCTAAATCCCGCCAGGCCCCAAGGAAGATGTGTGATGAGCCTCGGAGTTGCTCAGAAGAGGAGGAAGCTGACTCAGCAGCTGGGATTTCATTTGTCAGTGGTGACTGGCAGGTGTGGACCCCTACCACCGCCGGGTGTGCACCTGAGCCGCACACCTCGGCCTCAGAGAAGCCCGGGAGCAGAGAGAGACGTAATTCATGAAACCGCATGAAATGCAGTCAGGCTACAGCCACGTGAAGAGGTTTCCAGGATACGAATGGGAACGAAAATGGGCAAAGGGGACAGAGGCACGAGCCACATCTGATCGGAAGCACGGGCTGAGCACAGAGGAAGCCAGGGAGGCCGAGTTCGGCAGTGCCATCCCACTGTGTCCGGCCCACGGCAGAGCGCACTTCATCATGGGTCCCCTGTGACAGCCCACCCCACAGGCCACGAGCATTGGGTGATGTGACTGGCTCTCCTGGCTTCGAGCTCCAAGGTCACCGAGTGACCTTCTAAATAGTATCCAGCTTCTGCACAACTCAGCCTTGGGAAGAGAACATGCCGGAGAGAATGCGAATCTCTTGTCCTTATGGCAATTATGGTCTTCATTATAAATTAATTAGGGCAATAGGATGTGATCTATCAGGCTCTCGTGGACTGTGAGACTGAGTCAGCAGCGTTAGGCCAAAAAAGCAAACAGGACTGAGTTTTCAGACTGAAACGCTCTTGTTCTGAGTGGGGAGAGAAGTGAGAGAAGAATTTTCAGGTGTCCATGTCACCAAGGTCCTGATGAGCCCGGGAGACAGGGGCCAGTAAAACTGTATATTATTTGACTTAATTTGTGCCAATAGACTGTTAAGAATTAGAAAACTTCAAATTATACTATTCATATATAGTGACTCAGTTTGGGACTAGCTAAAGCCTCGTTTTAACTCCGGAGGCAAGAGGCAAGGTCCAAGAGACACGGCAAGAAATGCCTCTAAATGATAACTCTGTCCCCGCCCCCCGGGGTATGTAGTCAGAACACGTAACGTGAGGTCCACCCTCTTCACAAACGTCCACCCTCTTCACAAACGACAGGAAGTACCTGTCGCCACACGCAGGCACAGCACCCACAGTTCACCCTAGCACCTGCTCATCTCGTGAAACTAAAACTTCACCAGTGAACGGCGACCCGCACATCCCCTCCTCCCAGACCCTGAGGCCACTGTTCTATACTCTACAAGTCTGACTATTTTCGGTATCTCACATAAGTGGAATTATGCAGTATTTGCCCTTCTGTGACAGGCTTATTTCACTTAGCATAATGTCTCAAAAGCTTCATCCATGTTGTTGCAAAGAGCAGAATTTCTTCTTTAATGGTGAATGGCATTCTGCTGTATATACACACCAGTTTCTTGATCCATCCTTCTGTTGATGGACATTTAGGTTGTTTCCATATCTTAGCTATATCAAAAAATGCTGCAATTAACATGGGAGTGATAATTCCCAATTTTATGACTTCAAGTCTTTCAGAAAAATTCTCAGACATTAGATTGTTAGGTCACATGGTATTCCATTTTTAATTTTCTGAGGCACCTCCATACTGTTTCCATATAGGCTGCACCAATTTACTACATTCCCGCCAATGGTATGCGAGAGTTCTAACTTCTCCACACCCTCACTAGCACTAGCCACCCTAACAGGTGTGAGATGATCGCTCACTGTGGTTTTTATCTGCTCTTTCCTGATGACTAGTGATACTGGCCATCTTTTCATAAATGTGTTGGTCATTTGTATATTTTCTTTGAAAAAATGTCTATTCAAGTCCTTTACCCGTTTTTTAAGTCAGATTTTTTCTATTGAACTGTTGACTGTTAATCCGTCATCAGGTAAGTATGGTGTGTAAAATATCTCCCATTCCGCGGGTTACTTTTTTTTCTTTTCTTTTCTTTTTTTCTTTTTTTTTTTTTTTTTGGCTTTTGTTGCCTGGTTTTGATGATGTATCCAAGCAATCATTGCCTAGACCAATGTCATGAAGCTTGTCCCCCATGTTTTCTTCAGGAGTTTTACAGATTCATGTCTAATGTTTAAACCTTTGATCCATTTCGTGCTGATGTTTGTGTATGGTGCAAACAGCCCAATTTCACTTTTCTGCATATAGCCGTCCAGTTTTCCCAACAGCATTTGTTCGAGACTGATGAGAATTCACGAAGGCTCATAAGCTGGCCTCTCCTGGCCTTCCCATGAATGTTCCAATCAGTATTTTTACAATCATAAAATACACAAAACTAAAACCAATAAGTAGTTAGAACCTACTATATACAACATACTATACGTAAAAGGCAGGGAAACGCAAGGGCAGAGCGGGAAGACAGAACTCGCCCAATCAGGTGAAGAAGTGAGTACGAGCAGCATGACACTGAGGTGTCAGACAGTCTGCCTTTGTCATCAGAGGTCCAGGGCCACAGTGCCTCTGCCCTCAGAGACTGCTTCGCAATCCCTGTAATAGCCCTGGGGCTTTAGGTCGTACCCCTACACCCCCCACCCCAGTGCCTTCACGTTTCCTCGTCTCCACTACAAACTCAGTTGCCACCTTGGGGGAAAAAAATCTGATGTCCCAAGCCCTGATATGATTGAGGTTCTTAGGTAAATATAAATGCTCTATCACTGTTATGGGAAAAGTTCCATTTGCCATGAAAATAACCATGTCGCTTCCCCATCTACAAGCAGCCTCCACTCAGGGTGTCTCGGCACATAGGGCTATGCAAGCGAGACTCCTATAGCTTTCAGGATGCGAAGCAATAAACAGCAGCGGTGATTATTTAAATGCTGAAGAGGAAATGAATCAGTTTAACCACAAAGTATTCATTGCAAGTAAGCCACAGAGACGAAGAGCTGACCGTGATTACACCTAAGGGAGCAAACTGGAGGATGCTGTCCTTAGCTTCTTGGTAGTGGCTTGAAAACACGGACATATCTGCCCTTCTGTTTGCTCTGGGAGTTTATCATGCATACTGCAGGAAGGTGTCTAATGCAGGTGACAGTGCTAACTGGGTAGGCATGAGTGACAATCACAAGAATTTTCAACAGGGTAGAGGTTTTCTTACTGTATAATTCAAAACGAAGAGCAGACATGAGTCTTTACGGGAGGATCTTGAGAAAAATTATGTTGTTTGCTAAACCGACGGAGGGTGGAGAAGAGGCACAAGGGACTCTCGCTGTCGATACATTCTTTAGAGAAGATATCTCAGGAAAACAATGTGCTTAGGTATTGGGTTTAGAGATAGAATTGCCAGATAGACTTGAATGTGGGGGAAAAAAGATAATTGGCTGCTTATCTGAAATTCGAGTTTAACTGGGTGTTCTGTTTTCAGTGCTATACCTGACCCCACTTAGATGTCACTGAGTCTCACTGAATGGTTCCACC